>OY998158.1:9363538-9592161 GCA_963921925.1 Sphagnum tenellum | reverse complement strand
CCATATCAAATTTCATGGAAACCAAGATGAAGTAGTCAATAATAATCTCATGTAAATATATATATATATATATATATATATATATATATATATATATATATATATATATATATAATTTCTTATCTCATTCATGGAAAAAAACCATGGTCCTAAAAAGCTTACAGTTGAATATTTTGTATATATGAAAAAGTTTTGGTTATAGGTCCTAGATGTGAAATTTTAAAAGTCCATGCCTATGAAAGATTTTATGTATCTTTTCTAGTATAATGATCAAAATTATAAACATTTTATTATGTTTTTAAAAACCAACCTTCTTTCATAATGTTATCTACATTGTGTGAAAATGTTTTGTGATGATAATTTATGCATTGTCTTTAGTGTAGTCCATTTTTTCATGTCATTGATTTATTTATTTATTTACACATCCTTTAATGTTGTGATATTATGCAATGGGATGTCAAAGTTTTCTTGTTTTCAATCCTTAACAACCATAGATACATGTTGAAACAAATATGACATTGTGTCATGTTATAAGTGCTCCTCTCCTCTTTAACTACACCAATCACAACTTAGTTCAACTAGTATTTTGGCATTGGAGAAAGTGTGCATTTCATTGTCCACATGAATGCCAAAAACATGAAATTTCATGTGCCTCACCTTGGGTTAATAGTTAAAATTGGTGTGGAAAAAAAGCTCCTCCTCGCCATATCCATTTACTACCAATCTTCTTTTCTTTCCCACTTCTAGAGATCAGCTCCTCTTTTCTTCTCAGAATGATCCTCCTATTCTAAATCTGACTTCTTAACCTTTCTTCTCGAACCAAAACTATCTGCCTACCGTCTCACTTCCCAATCGCATTTGTAGTCCCCCCAAAAAAAGATCTCTTTACCTCCTCTGCGATACACCAAAAGCTCCCCAACCTCCGTTGGCTTCTTGCCAAAACTTCCCGAATCCAGCCACTCCGTTCTATCCAACTCCCACCGTTAGCCGTCACTGCTTATTTCTTTCATCAATTCAGCTCCATCCTCCATCATTAATACCAGCCGCCTTCTCCCTCGTAACTTCCAGCACACACAGCCAGAGAGAAAACAACCATACACTCCATGCAGTAGTCAGAGAACGTTGTCAAAACAAGACGGCAAAATCAAACAAACATAGAACCCAAGATCAGCCTAATGTTCACACTGGGTTGACAACCTACTTTCGCATTACAGTGAGGGTAGGTTAATGACACCTTGTTTAATTTGGATAACTTTTAGGGCTGATGAACTTGTCTATTATTTTGGTGATCACAGAACAAATTTAAAAGATTAAATTATGTAGATTGCATGTTAAGCTTAACACCTTGCACATTGTTCTTTGCTTATTGTTGATAATTACATGAAGGGGGGTTTAATGGTATGATCTTGTTTAGATTCTAATAATGGTTAGTTGGGTGATTACCATTGCAGCTAGAACATTTGACTCCCAACTCTACCCAATAAATGTCTGGTGTATGCTTACCCTCACAAAATAACAACATATTTGGAAGAAACGAATTTGTGAGTTCCTTTTGTGTTTAAAAATGTTTCACATGTATATATGGGTTGTAACTATTTCGCCTACATCGATAGTGGTCGCCGATCGTAAAAAATAAATTTAGAAATTCATTTCGATGTGAATTCACTTACATGTATAATTTTTTACAATGTAAGATGAGGCTTTCGGAACATTATTTTTTAGCTGATTTGTTAAACAATGCTTTGGGGGGGGGGTGGGTTGGGTTTTGCCGAGTGTTTGTTAGCGGGTTGGTGAGGTGATTGGTCTTTAAACTCGTGAGTGTGCTTTCGTCTTTTTTATATCTTGTGTGTAATCCAAATTCACCAAATCGATGTTCAAGCGAAATAGATTTTAAAAATTTTAGTGAACGTCGAACCTCGTGAAAATTTAATAAATTATGTAGTAAAAATATATATACAAAGAAACAAATTTGTAAGCTTGTTTAAGTTTTTCATGTGTGTATGAGGTTCGTAATTGTTATGTTTGAAAAACTAGTGTTAAATATATTAAAGATAATGGGAGGTCGTATTCGTACTTGTACCCCATTCGAGATTTAACTCAAAGAAGCCTCCGTAGTGGCTTCCATTTGTGCACCAACCAAAGAAACTTCAAGAAGTTTCTTACTTTAAAGAAGTTTCTATGGAAACTTTCATGTGTGCACCAGTCACATAAGGTTTTGAAAAATCTTTTAATTTTAGGGAAGCTTTCAAAAATACTTTCATAGAAATTTCCATCGACCAAATAATTTTCTTGAAAAGTTTTTTATCTAATAATGAATTAAGGAGTTAACTAATAATTAATGATGATATAAGTGATAATATAAGCAATATTTTGTTACAAGCAATGATGTAGGCGACTATGTTAGTGCAAGCTATGATATAAGCAATATGTTTTTACAAGCAATGATGTACGAAACTATGCAAATGATGATGTAAGTGAAAAGTGATGGTGATGTTTTTGACTAAACTTTTCCTTCACCCAAGATCTTTCGATTCGAAAAGTCCGAAGGACAACTCTTTGGGGGAGAAGCCGTCCAACTCCCGGATACATGACGTTAACTGTGGACGCAGATTTTTGTGCACGAATTCAGTCGCCCAAGTATCTGCGGAGTGTTTTAGTTCTTCTTGTAACCAAGTTTCTTTATTTCTGACATTTTATGTAATGTGCCGGTACTTAAAGAAAAGAGATTTTTTGAATTAATGTCCATACACTGAGTTTGGGCGGCGGAAGGGTGCGGACCTTTCCACGATAATATCGCCAAAAGAAAATCTATGCTCGAACAACACCATTTTAGACTCTCGAGAACAGTTTCGTCCTATGGTGCCACCGTATTGGATCAAATCTCCCAACATGTCAACATGCTACGACGCTTCCGTCGAGGCAACAAATGTGTGTAAAAGGATGGCCACCATCTTCTCGTGATGAATCAATATGCAATCTTCATGTATATTTTTAAAATCATGGAGATTCGGATACCTTCCTTTGTCTCGCCCTTTGTGCGGCATTGCGTGCCCAAGCCTTATTATTTTTTGCACTGAATCAGGGACACTGTGCCTTTCACTACGAAAATGTCGGATTATCCAGGCATTCTCATCGAAACCCCAATGTTTATTCGAATGCAATTTGGTGTTTTTACGAAGAATCCACGAAATCTGATGAGATGAAATGTGATCTCGAATAAGTGTTCAATCAATCAAAAACACAATTATTCACCCATCCTTTACATTTAAGATGCACACGAAATTATAGAGATGCTAACTAATCCAAAGGCTCTTCCACCGTCATAATGTGATTGGACAGTCCATCGAGCGATTGGAGCATATCCTGGTCTCTCGTCACCAACGGTCGGAGCTCTTCCCGCAACGCAAAGGTTTCAGGCTGTGGAAGTTGGCCCTAGCACGCAACAACGTCGAGATGCACTTCCTTCCACTAATGAAAATGCTTTTAATATTCCCCTAGTCATTGAGGAAATATTTAAATTCTATTTATGTGAAAACGAAAATTTTCATTTTCATATTGATGGATTCACTAATTTTGGATCATAATTCAATATATCCATTCAACTTGATCGATCAATTTTTCATCAATTTCAAAATAATTAATTTAAAATTAATTTCCTGTAATAAATAATAATAAATTTTGCCATGTTTTAGGTGAAATTAAGTAAAGCCTATCATTCAACCCTCATCCATCAACTTACATATGATTTCATTACTTTAAATATTTTTACTTATTATTTTCAATGTATTAATTGTTTATGTAATACATAATCAATTTTGAAATAATTTTTTTCATTATTTGATTTCAAATTTTTTTAGTACTTTAAAATTCATCGTTAAAATTATGACTCAATCAAGTCATTGAAATTATAGCATTTACATTTTTATATATGTTTATTTTCATCGTGAAAATTATCTATATTGTTGTAGTTTGTAGATTCACACCATGGTGTGTTTTTTACCTCATAATTTGATTTATCTGTGTGAATCTTTCCCATTTTTTTTGACAAAAAAAATGTCAACACCAAATTTTCTCAAAATCTATAATATATTAAATTTTAATTAGGTTTTAAAAGTGAAATTTTATTTTATTTTACTATTTTCATAACCCAAAAGTTTAAAACCTTAGTGATAAATAACATAAATAATTATAAAAACATAATATTGTTAAATTTAATCCACAATTTTTAAATATATTTTTAAAACACGTGAATCAAATTGTTTAATTTAGGTTTAATTGTATAATAGATTTAAATACAACATGCATTACATGTGTTAAACCTTAAACCCAATACTCCCTATCGTGAAAAACATTTTTTGAACACAATTTATAATATTTTCATTGAAATGTTTCATTCTCAATTTTCAAAAGTTTGTGGAATACCTTTTAAATACATTAATACAACATGTTTAAAGTCAATATTTATGTGCACATCTTGGGGTGGATTTGTTTTAGAGCTATAAAGTTAATGAAAAATTATGAATCAAAATAAAATAAAGATAATGACATATTTCAGTCAATGATTATTTGGTTTATTAAAGGTTTTTTTTCAAATCTTCCAATTATTTTGTTAGATTGGAGGTCATGTGGGTGATATATTATGGGTAGGATTTATTTCACAATATAATTTGAACCATGTGAAATTTTCTGAAAGAAAATACACTTTGGGGGTAGTTTGTGTTTCTCAAAAATAAATTACATTTTAAACTTTGGACATTTATTATAATATATTTAAAATTATTTTATCCTACATTATTTTTCATTAAAAAAAATTCACATTGGGTCATTATTGTTTATTTTAAATTGTTTTTAATAATAATAAACATTTCACCTTTTATTGTTAAAAAAATATTATCAACTATTTGAGATTAATCCATTTTAATTTATTATGGGTTATTTCACTTAACATTTTAAAATAATATTTTTTAATTAAAGAATCTATTAGAACTTATTATAGGATATTGTCTAAAGTTATTTTCATTTATTTTATGTTAATTCACTTTAGTTTATTTGAAATTATTTTATGTTAATTCAAATTAACTTGTTTAAAAAAGTATATTTTATGTTATTTTCAAGTATTATAAATTATTGTGAACTAATTAAAGCTTTTAAAATAATAATATATTCAACACATGAAATTTTGCACATAATTTTCAAAGAGAAGGGTTGTTAGATTAAATATAAATATATTTGAACATGAAAATAAAACATTAAAAAAAAGTATGATTAATATTTTTGTCATGAGAAATTAGATTTGTGTTAATTTGGTGTGTAGTTGAACAAATTATGTTTAAACCTTTTTAACACCCATTATGAAAAATAAAATGTTAGATTGTGTTTTTAAAAATCAATATTTTATTGTTATTATTATTACATTTTCATCAACACCATAACACATTAATTAATATTTTTAGATTTATGAATCAGTTTTATTTTGAATTGGTTATTAAAAACAATGACATTTTGATTAAATTTTCAATATTGATGATCATGAATTAGCTATCATAATATTTTTTACCATTTGTTAATATTTTTATAATAATGATAACCATGGTAACACAAAGGTTTTTGAAAAATAAGAATTTGTATTTGAATTTTTAAAATAAAAATAAAATGAAAAAACATCATTATTAAAATAAGGCATAATGTTGGAATGAAAAACACAATGGTGGTGGATTGCACTATAAGATTAATTGACATTTTTTGTCAAACTCTCTTTACAACTTAATTTCAATTTTGAAATTTTTGAATTCTATCATATTATTTTTTTGCATTTTTTTGAATTCATGTGTGAACATTTAATTCATAAAGTGATCATAATCAAATTTGTTTGATTAAATAATTCATAATAAAAATAACCATAACTTGAAGCATATATGATTTCATTGATTAAATAATTAAATGTGTCACATCACAAACATCACAAACATCACAAATCACATCATGAACATTAATAACTTTATGTAATGAAAGCAAATGCAAAAGCTATTTTTTCATTAGTTATAATTGTTTAACCCATAACCTTTTCATTAAAGTTCATGGCGAGTTTTAAATCAAAAAAGTTTATGAAAGGTTTCAATTTACTAAAGTTCATGTAAGAATCCTATGTATTAAAGCAACAATGTTTGTCTGTGTGGGCAGTGCCTGGAAGATTCCTCTAGTCACTGCCCGTTCCTTGTGGAGCTAGTGACAAACAGGGCATGGCAGGGGCAGGGCGGCCAGGGCAGCATCTGTGAGGGGCCGCACGAGGTGCCATTTCTATTAAAGAAATCCTTGGGGAAAATCGGGGGACCTACATCTAATCAAACAAAAATACAATTTTCTTAAAAAATTATTTTCATTATAGAACATATTTTAAAAACTAAATTTTTTTTGAAAAAAAAAAGAAAATAAATAAATAAATAAATACATAAAAATTTAAAAAGATGAAGATAGACAAAATAAGAATAGAAAAAATGAAACATGAAACAAACATAAACAAAAAAAAAAGTAAAAACGCAAAAACTATAAAAAAGGAATGGAAATAAATGAAACAAGAAAAGGGAAATACAATGAAATAATTTTAAAGAATTTTTTTTTCCAAAAATGAAGAAACCAAATAAAGAGTAAAAAATAAACTTATAAATATTGAAGAAAAACCCTACTTGAAAAAGAATGAGGTGTGTCTTCTTACTCCAAACTTCAAACTTACATTCAAATAAAAATATATATAAAAGTGAAAAAGAAACATTTTATTTTTATTATAAATAATAATAATAAAAATAAAAAACACATAAAAATAAAAAAATAAAAAAGTTAAAAGTTTCTAAAGAAGACTAAAACATGGAAAAGAAACCTGGGGATTTGACAGTGGCTGAAGGTCACAAGCACCCACTAGTTTTAATTTAAATCATTTAGAGCTTTTATGTTAAATGTAATTCATGTTGTGGTTAAGGTGAAAATATGGGTTGTGAGGTGCAAATGAAAATCAACTTTATGACAAAACAAAAAAGATGCACTAATGATACAATGGGTGTACAAAATAAAATAAGGTTCTAATTTTTTGAGCTTCTATTTTTATTTATTGATATTGTGTTACATTTTATTATACTTATTTGATGTATTTGAAAAATATCTCATTTTGTGAAGGTGAAGATTTAAATCTTTACATTTATTTTAGTCTTACATTTTTGAAATGAGTTCGAAGAATTTTTGACATATTTTGGCATCTTTTTTGGTTTAAAATTTTTATAATAAAATTTATAAATTTGAAGGTTCTTTCTAACTTTTATACAATTCAAACTTTTAAGGATTCGAAGATTAAACAAAATGACAATCATCCATAAGAAGATAGAAAAATATTGATATTCATCATTGGGAAAATTCACTCAAATATGACTATATGCCAATATAAATTTCAAATAGAACCAACCTAAATACTTTGCGATTTTTTTATTTTTTTCCCCCTTTTAACCATTTTCAACTTATCTATCTTGCATTTTTTCTTCTCATAAATTGTAAAATTTGCACCAAATGAAAAAGAATGTTAAACAAAAATAGTGAAAAAAAAAAATCAAAAAGTCAAAAAATCAAAACGAAAGTTTAAAAAGTTAAAATTTGACTTCTTTTAAAAAAGGCCCATTGTATGATTTTTATGTTCCCTTTGTTTTTCACCAAGTTAATTTGCATTGATACACCTCCTTTTTCTTCTCATTAAATACAAAAATTACGTAAAATGACAAAGAATGTTAAACAAAAATAATGAAAATATAAAAAGAAAATGGTTGGTTGGAAAGTTTGAAGGATAATGATGGGTTGCAAGCTATAGTGCTTCCTTTATCGCTTCAATTTGAAACCAAAAAAAAAAATCCTTCCAACATAAAAAATGGGGAGGAAAAAAAAACAAATAGGTGGATATGTGATTGATGGAACCTTTTCACGCCATTTCTTTCACCCTTTCAATTTGAAAAACCACAAAGAATTAAGCGAGTGAGTGATTGATTGAATTTTCATCTTGGTTCCTTCACCCTTTAACTTGGAAAAAAAGAAAAAAATCTTCTGTACTTCAAAAACAAGAAAACAATGAAAAACAAATAAATGAATAAATGATTATGAAAACCCCACCATCCTATTTTCCTCACCCTTTGAATTTGAAAATGGAAGAAAAAAAGAAAAAAAAGGTGGATAAGTGATTATTAAAAGCCTTCCCACCCAATTTCCCTTCACTTTTCAATAGTCCACCTTATATAAGAAAAGACACAACCCGCCCCCTAAAAAAAACCATTTAAATATCAACCATGCATTAAAACAAAGAAATTAAAAAAATCAAACTTACTAAAATAAACTAGATTTAATATTTTTTTTGTTTTTTTTCCCTTGCATGTTTATGAAACATTAGTCAACTTAGTCAATAGGCAAAATCTTATCCATTAAACTTTTATTTCCAAGCCATCTGCTTATTCCTTAATGCCTTTTACAAGGCCAATAAATGATAATTAATACATTTTATGAATAGATACAAATTAAATTTCAATTAAAAAATAACAAGCAAAAGTTGAATCACACATGAATGACTAATTCCATTCAAATAAAAATAAATAAAAACATATTGATGAAATTTTCACAAACAAATTTATATGACATTCAAACTACCAAACACACTTCCAGTTTATAACAATAGACCAATATCATCTCCATTCATCTAATGCCATCCTAAAAATCAAATATATTTTATAAAAAAAACCTTTCGTGAAAGTTCTTGTGAGAATGGTATTAGTTCATCTATTGCACATTTTACACCAACATGGTTGTGTTAGCTAGTGGTGCAACATTTGAAATCAATTAATCTTCATGTGGGTATGAAAATTCAAAGTTTCCTTACTTCATCCCAAATGAATTTCTTATGTGTTTTAGTTTAGGTCCATGACTAGACCAAACATTTTTTTATCACTTTGGGCTTTTAAACTATTATGTTTATTGTTAGGCCAAGTTTTTGAAAGGTTCCAAGATAGGATGTTAACTTAACAAATGTTTCCAAATCTAAACATCCTAATTACTCAAAATTCAAATCAGTGCAATGTTTTTGTTAGAGTATTACTTAAGTTTTGTCAATAAAAAAATAAAAAATAAAAAACCTAAATAACACCAAGTATGCCGAAAAATGGAAAAGAATAAAAAGAGAGGAATGTTGACAACATGACAATAAAAAATGATATGTATGTTGAAAAAGTATGTTGAAAACGCCAAAGGTGTTAAGTTGAACATGAAAAATTTCTTTTTTCAAGCAATAAAAGGCATCAAAACATTGAAAATTGAAGGCATTAAATATAATGTTGGAGGACATTGAAAAATACATGGGGGATGTTGTGGGATTTAGGGTTGAAAATATTATATATTTATACTTTTATAAACCAAGGATCATTGGGAAGCATAGGGAGGACATTAGGGGACATTCAAAAGGCCCCCAAAATTATATTTAAAAGTATTGGAAAATATCAAATGGATATCATGGGCACTAAAACTATTAGTGTTTTAGGGGGTTCTAGTAAGTGAAAATGGAATTTCATATTTTAAAATTAATGAAAATAAAAATAATTTCATAGACAATCTATGTGATCATGGATTGCCAATTTTTGGTAGCCAATTACTTCTTAAATAATTTATTTAAAATAAAATTTAAAATTATTAATATTTTGATCTCATGTTAATTAATTAACACTGGTAGTGAGAAGCAGCGCAAAGCCCAAGTAATTTTTTAACCAAGAAAATATAGATAGGAAAAACATTGAGGATAATAGATCTTTCCTTTTTGGTGGATGTCTCCTCAAAAAAAAGCTTCCCAAATCCAATTAGTTACAGCAGTAGAAACAAGGATAGTTAGCTTACCTGCTCAGTTTTGTTTTTGGAGTGCGGAGAGTAGGACTCTCATTTCTTCATCACCATCACTTTGACACTTGGGTTCTCCAAAAGATGGTGCATTGCTCTGCTAGGAACAGATTCAATCAAGTTAGATCCACTTGGAAAACAAACCCATAAACAGCCTTTTCTGAGTTCATAATCCTCATCCACACTAATATGTATCAGGCATAGCAGCGAAAAGGTGGATTGAAGCAAACTTGAATTGAAGCAAACTTGCTCAATTCAGCTTTCTACCTTGAGACCTGTTGAAAAATGGTGGGACTGGAATACATGTGGATTACAAGATGAAAGTGCCAGAGGCACACAGAGGAGCACACAATCTGTCTACTTGATATCACAATCTGCCTATTTGCCTACAGAGATGTTTTGTTTGTGCCCAAGGTGAGAGAGAGAGACAGAGAGAGAGAGATCTATGGCAGAAATCTTGATATCACAGACAGAGATGTTTTGTTTGTGCCCAAGGTGTGTGTGAGAGAGATCCATGGCAGAAATTTTGATCTGAATTAGATGAAAGGGTGCAGCAGAACTAGGCACATAAGATGGGGAAAGAAAAACCATTAGGCATACATACATGGAGAAAACAGTGATGTGAATCCCAGGTGTGTTTGGTTTGAACCTAAAAGTAGAGAAAATGTAGTGGCACTTACTGAGTGATTGAGTTGTTGTTGGAGTCTGAGTGATGGTGTTCACAAATGTCATAAGAAGTAAATGAGTCCATGAGCTGAACCTGCACATCAGCCAGTACTCTCGTTGATTCTCCACTCTTATGGTTTCTTCCTTACTTGGTGAGAAAAAACTAACTGAAACTGTGCTGCTTTCACTTGCTATTGTTGATTCATATTGTATGCCATGCCGCAAACTGTTGGCAATCCAGTCTGCTGGATTGGGCAGAAATCAAACATGAATATCTCTCAAGAGCGAAAATCAGACATGATCAAAGAAGCTTTTCACGTGTGCAAGCGGAGCCCGAAAACCTCTAAAAGGGACCACCGCAATAATGGTGATGGCAATGAGAATCCAAAACAAGAAAAGGTCCGACGCGGCCGGTGGCAGGTTCAAGAAAGAAGTAGGCTAGCAATCGATCAGTTTGTCGCTCTCCCTCCGCTCACTGGGCCCAACACCATGCAATCTGCGAAAACGATGATGGGACGCCGGGCTGGACGTCACGAGTCACGACACTCGTTATCTCTTTCTGCAGATCATGCCATCGAACGTGGCATCGTGCAATTTGTGGCTTCAAACCTCAAGCACGCCCTAGCTTTTATCAGAGCTCCAGGCAACCCTGCTAGCCTACCATGCTATGCTATCAAAGTTACCGCTTCTTCATTGGGAATCTACACTCTGAAAGTGCCCGGGAACAACAACAGTGATAACCACGGTCTGACTGAGGGACGGTGCTGGAAAATGAAGCAGCACAAGCGAAGATGACACGGGAATGGAGAAGAAAGAGCGCATCATACTAGTGGGAATAGAAACTAGAAACGCATTTCAGCAGCAGCAGCGCCGTGACAGCATTTCATGGAATTGAAGACAAAGCAAGCTGCATTGTTAACAGACTTCAGACAGACAGACAGACAGATAGCAGATCCTTTCGCATCTAGGTTTGTTCTTTAAGAAGTTCCTGTGGTTGGTTTTGCTCTCTCCAGGGGCTTGCTTTGCACAAGGTGGTGCTGTCATGGCTGTCTGTTCACCAACTTCTGCTTCCATGCTAACAAGATCATCATCCTTCACTTCTGTACAATGGTCTCAGATTGCTTCCAGGTGTGCGTGGGCCTCCTCCTCCTCTGTCAATCTCTCATGCTTCAGAAACTGTGTACATTCCAAAGGCTGTTTGTACTGCCACTTTGCAGCAGCAATCAAAGTCTATATGGAAGTTCTAGCAGCTATTTCTATAGTTGCAGACAGAAAGAAAGAACTAACTTGGGAATTCAGTTTTGCTGCTGGTAATGAAGAATAACTTCAGGTCTGAATATTATGTGCAGTCATTTTCTGCAATATAAAATAAGATAGAATCAAACTTGTTCTGGTTACATTCAGAGAGTGCATCAATTGGCCAACAAATGTTGTCTAAGCTTATCACAGGAGATTTTATTCTCCATGAACAACTGTGGAGGAATGAAGAGTATGTGCTGGGTTTGATGTTGTTTCTATTCTAACCTTATGTTGCGCCATACAACTTTGTCCTCTCTTTCTGTCGTTTTGTCTTCTGTTTGCTGTTGTTATGTAAAGGACCGATTCAGCTCATGAGATGTAGGTCCACAACCTGCATTTGATTTTGGGGCAGATGTGAGCCATGCACCATCAGAAATGTGGAGGTGCGAGTTCGGTGCTCTGTGCAGTCTGCTGTAGTGACATCTATGGCTGCTATGCTGCTCACTGCTTCATCCGGCCAGGTGAACTGCTTGAACTGCTGTGTTATGCACCATGGGTGAGGCTTTTTTACAGTGACAAGCATCGACCACCTGTTTGAGTATTGGAAGCACACATTAGTTTCCAGGAGAATGTCTTTTGGTGTGGTCTCTCTATTCTGTGATTGCAAAATTGGGTTTGATGCAGATTCTGCAATCTTGAAGTGGGTCAATCTGCAAAATTCAGCTTCTGAAACTCAAGCTATCATATCCATCATTTGATGATGAAGTGTTGGTGCAAAGTTGCTTTCTGTTCCTCCATCTTTACCATCTTCTTACTTGAAGGCATGAAGAAATAAGGATACTGAGTTGTTGGGTATGGGCTGATGATGAAAAGCAACTGATTAAAGAAAGAGTCATGGTGATAATGTGCCACAGATTGCGCTTGCAGAGCTGCATTCAAGGACTGGAAATATGTGCCAGATTGCTGCTTTGCCAGATACAAGCACAGTTCTCCAACTGGATACAGAATCTGGTAACGAGGAAGGTGGACCAGCAGCTATGACAGCAGGCATGACAATGAGGAACTTCAATCCAGCAAGCTATGCTGGCCGGTGGTTTGAAGTTGCCTCCTTGAAGCTTGGATTTGCTGGGCAAGGTCAAGAAGATTGCCATTGCACACAGGTATCATGAAGTGACTAATCTATGCATATAGTCCCATCAGCAACAGAATTTATTTGGCAATCATCCTCACTTTGATTTGTTTTTCCCTCTCTTGCAGGGTGTCTACACATTTGATGAAAAAAATCAGGCAATTCAGGTGAGTTTTTTTTTCCTTCTTGACCACTGACATCTTTTAAGGATGTACCACTCATCTGAATGCTGCCTTTACATGAACACAAGGCTACAGATTGTTCTGTAACGCACACCCACACACAAATCACAATTTTGTGTGTTATCATTGCCCAACTCAGATACAAATTAATGTCAGAAGATATACAGATTATAGATGCATATGGAGATAGCATGGATGGTGAAATTTGAAATCTGAGTTTGAAGTCCCAGGCTTCAAGCTGACTGGCATGAAATTGGAACAGGTGGAAACATTTTGCGTGCATGGGAGCCCCACAGGTTACATCACTGGCATTCGTGGCAGAGTCCAATGTGTCACAGATGCAGAGCTTTCTAAGCTGAAGATCAGTGAATTTGAAAGGATGCAAATGATACGACAAAAGTGCTTCTTGCGCTTTCCCAACCTCCCTTTCATCCCTCGCCAACCTTACAATGTCATAGCAACTGACTATGACAATTATGCCCTTGTATCGGGGGCCAAGGATGCCAGTTTTATTCAGGTATACACTCTTGGTGGCACTGCTTTCTCCTCAATATCTGTTTCCCTTTCAATTTGAAATATTTCCACATCAGCTCTATCGCTTGCCACAAGCTTCAAGATGTGGCTTAGGCTACACTAATTAGAAGTACACAACGAACCTCAGTTCTACAAGTACCAGAACAGATCATGGTGGAGATCCACTAGGAAGATACTAGGTACAGGGAAGAAGTTTAGTGCAATTATAATCCTTCCAATGAGTGTCTCTCACTGTTGGATGTGTTAACCTTGAGGGTGCCAACAGACAGCATAAAGCTCTCAGTATATATATCTGCATCCAAAATTTTGGGGGATGGGTGTGTGTGTCAGATCTATTCTCGGACACCAAATCCAGGGCGTGAGTTCATTGACACACAGAAGAAACTCTTGGGTACTTTGGGTTATGATGAAGAGGACATAAAGGACACTCCTCAGGACTGTGAGGAAACATCAATGAATGACTTGCGTAGCATGATGGCCAATCCTGGACTCGAGAATGCAATGTCCAACAGATTCTCTGCCCTTGGCCTTTCAAAGGGAGTTCAGTTGAACCCATTTACAAGTAGCCTGGAGACTTTAAGGAAGTTGATTGAGCTCTATGTGCCAAAGTTCAATTAGTCCCAAGAGAAAAAATTCAAGTTGGGGCAGGTGCATGTAGACAATGGCTCAAGATGTGGAGTCAACAAAATGCAAGATCTGATAGGGTCCTCAGATATGTGAAACCAATCAAATTCAGTCACTAAAACTAATTGAATATAGTAATTTCTTAGTTATGGCCTCAACAAAGCAAAGAATCCCAAAAAAGATATAAACAAACATATATATATATGTGTCAAGAATTTGTCATCTGAAAGACTGCTGGTTGCTTTAGAAAGAATAGCCATAGGTTGAAAGCAATTCTTCCCCTTTGTGTGATATATAAGTAGAAGTAATTACCTCTCAGAATAAGCATTTTGAGGGGAAATAGGGTCAATAACAAGGCCTGATTTCCCCTCACAAGTAGGGCCAATAAAGTTCCTCACAAATGTGAATGAATTTTTGATAGGGTGAATATGGAAAACCAGTGGCCTCAAAAGTTCTTTTGTGGTACTTTCAGTCCTCTTCATGAATGAACCTTGGTTGTCATCATCTAGGCAGGGAATGGTTTATCACCAAGGTGAAGGAGCAAATATGCTGTCTTAAGTTTAAACATTTTGTATTCCCACAAATAGTTCCCAAAATGACAAGTTAGGAACTTAACTTCTGTCAAAACAAGCCTCTCATTGAATAGTGGCTCTGCCCCTTATGGCAAAGTTCAAACCAGCAACAATTAACATAGGAAATGTTCCATGAAGGCCCCCAAAAATGAACTCACAGTTCTCAGTAATACCTTTGCAAACATTCCTCAAAATGTGGTACCAGGTGAAAAAGCACAACATCCCATAGTCTCTTCCTGACAGGCAAAACCAACAAATCCATCAACAGTATACCATGTAGGTCATGTAGGTGGTTTGCACCTATGTCAATCCGAATCTGAACAGTTAAGCATGTGTTTGAAAGATTCTGATGAATGAAATTCCATCACGACATGAAAAGAGTTCTCAAGTCAGATCATCATGCATTTTGAGATTCTCGTGAATCAAATATCACCATGGGAACAATATAAAGAGTACTCAATTGTAATGCCATGGCAGCTAGTGCTGCAAGAGAGTCTAAAATACTTATGTTTGCCCAGTTAACAATGGTGACAAAAACATATTGCTTGATGTCTACTGTAGCAACACTATTGGTGTTTCAAAATGGTGATGAACAAACCTTAAGGTGTGATGTCCAAAACAGAAGCAGGTCAGTAACAGAGCTTGGTGGAAACCTGCCAAGAAAGGCATCCATTGGACCAGGAATCCAATAGCTACTGAAGAAGAGGGAGACTTCTCACTGAATCAATCTAGTGATCCTCTTGTTCAACAAGCCTGTAAAGAATCCTCTGCATAAGCCAAGAAACTTTTGTAAGATGCTGCAGCATGGCAATGCTCAGTTCAACTGGCTTGCAGAGAATTTCCTGCTTACACACCCATGAACTGGAGCCTCTGAGGACCCATGTAACAATATCTGGGACCTAGTTGGCGATGATCCCATTTGCAAACTTTAGCAATACAGGCTTCTAGTGAAACACAGCTGTTGTTCAAAAGCAATACAACTGAGTGTGCTCATCAAAAGTGGGCAAAAAGCCCAGAATTTGACCAGCTTTATGGATAAGCAGCATAAGCAGCATAACCATGGACACATAAGCACATAAATACTCAGAATTTGACCAGGTTTTTGCCTACTTTTGATGAGAAAAGCCCACAATTTTCAACAAGTGAAAACATCAAGACTTCAACTGCAACACATATGTTTGTTCATGGAGTCTTCCTCACCAGTCCCTAGTTCTTCCATGATGCCACTACTCATTACAACTTGAGGCTGTAATGCTCAGAGAGTGGTTTCTTGTGATCTTACTGAAAAGCCAGTTTGTGCTACTTCTGTCTTCCTGCAAATGTAAAGCCAAGAGTTCTCAAGAACTGCAACATGCTGGTCCCAGGAAACATACATATCAAGTCAGAGCCTTTCAGGATGTAGTCTCATCTTCCACTTATTTGTACTGAAGCTGCAGAACAATATCAAATGCTGTGCTGCAGGGATGATGCAATTGATTACTTTATTAAGCCAAGCCTAGATAGACAGAAAGACACTAAGAGTTTTAATGATTGTCTGGAACTTCTTCTGTAAGGGGTTTGCATATCTCAATCCTGATGATTTGGAAAATTTGGTCAAAGGTAAAGGAAGCTGACCTGCATCACTCCACCTGTGCCAGGCAGGTCCTATCATCCTATCAAAGAAACAAATCAAGAAGCTTCAAAAGTCATGATACAGTAGGGATGGCCCATATGAACTTCTTTGACACAAAATTTTCACTAATTAGAGTATTGATGCGACAAGCAGGGCCCAGAAAACATGAAGAATTGTGGCTACTCTTGAACAGATAATAGAGGCAGTAACAATTCATCCAACTTTTGCAAAATATGTGTGCTGGAAAGGATATCATCAACTTGGACTGGCACTATTTTTATCATGACATCCAGAATTCAGGAGTAGGGTGATTCCCAATAATCTCTGCTGGGATTGACCTCCAGCTCCATATATCTCTTCACTCTAATTCCCTTGATTTTTGGTGTGATTGATAGACTCTAATGTGAACTTAGCCAATGTGTCTAAAGTCAGAATCCATTGGACAGTCGATGTTTAAAGAGAGTAGGATGAATGGCAACAAGTAATATAATATGGTAAAAATGCTGCAAACCTTGAGTTGATGCAATGATAGGTCAGTTTCCTGCTGCATGGATTGTTGCTTTTCAAGGCCTGCATACACATGCAGGAGGTCTGCCCCACAAGGAGGTAGATGAGGCAACAGGAGAGACACACTGAGAAGGCTGCATTTCAATCCTAGACAAGCATATACTTGAGGAGAATAACAATCAAATCAATAAGAGGACATGCTTATCCTCCACCTTTCCCATTTACTCATCTTAATTTTGTAGGAAATCTTGCAGACATTTAACCAGCAGAATAAAATGACCATAATCAGATACACTTCTACTGTCCCAGCACACAACTGATGTGTGCATAAAAATCATAAAAACCTATACAGGAGTTCTATTGGTAGACTGAAAAAGAAGACAGTAATGAGAACACTCAGTAGAGATCCTATTTAGCTTCAACATGCTAGTGCCCTGCTAGATGCACAATATCCATCACATAAGGCACATAATGCATGGATCTAACAAACAGTACTGTGCTGTCTCAAACAGTCATCAAGCAGAAATCAGGTGCAAACCTACCATTAAGATGCCAAGCTATGGTGTGAAGATTTGTCTCACCTTCTTCATATGAATGGTCTAGGAGTGCTGTGTACTTTATGTTGAGAAGTGGTAATGCACACCCAGCACCACAAGGACACACAAAAAAACCCTCCCTCAGCTACCCATCAAAATAAATAGAACTAACTGTGACACCACAGACAGGTAATTTGTGAATGTGAAGAGGTCACCAGGGTAAGAAGACTGAAAAGGAATAGGCTTCAGTACACTTGGAAAATGGGTGCAAATGGAAATACAGGAGAAAGGTATGACATGACAGAGAATATGATGAGGACAGTGGAGGGTCACTCAAACAAGGAGGCAAATCCAAACCAGAAACATTCACATACACATTGCAAAAAACTAAGGTGTTTGCTAAATCCATTTTCCAAGGGGGAAAGTACTATTTATTGCTTGAGTGTTAGCTAAACAGGCTCTATCGTGCATGGACGACAGTAAGGCTTCATATTCAGCCTGTATCAGTGCTATCTGCTAGTAGAGAAGTGCATGTGGCTGACCAGGCATGCATGAAAAGAACCCTCATCCAAAGCCTTTATCCAGAACCTGGCAATGACAAATGAACTCACCCCTCTTTAGAACAACCTACCTTCTCAGATGTGCCGCCTCAATTGCTGCATGCATGGCTATGTTGTCAAGGATTGGAGACCTGCATCTGCAGATTGTCCAAGCAAGAGGTTGATCATTGTCAAGTTCCCTGGACCTAGTAGACTGGAATCATGTAACATAGTCATTCAATAAGGTTTCTTAAGTGCTTCTTCCAGTTCTAAGAAAAAAATTATGCTGCTTCTTTCCTTTAAAGTGATGACAGAAATATAATGGCAAGGTTCTGACAAGTGAATTGCATAGGGCTGTCACCTGCTGCACATTATCTTTAAACAGCTGCTGTTTACATACAACACATACATTCCAAATTCATGAATCAGGTGTAGAATCCTAAAACCTGTATCTGTTTCATGAAAGGCCCTTGAACCAAATTCTTTTCTATGACCATGTTAATAACTGAAGTGCCCGAGCAAGAAAATCAGCATACCATATCAATCAAGTGACTAGCAATGCTGCTCTTAGAACTGTCAGTTCCACATCACACCAAAACAACCTCTTCTTACCAACATACAAGACATAACCTCTTACCAACATGGAAACAACAGCATTTAACAATGTTAGAGAGGAATTCCCCTCCTCAATGGACACCTTATGTTACTTTACAATGAAGTGGCAGCAGTTAGCATTGAAATTTGAGTCCAACTTTCTGTACCTTTCTTACTAGATAGTCTGCTGAGATGGGAATTCTGCTTCCCAGAACTTGGCTTAGCTTAGTTTCAACTAATACTGAATTTACTTAAAACTAAAATCCCAGTTCCATTTCTGGTCATGACCTGTGCAGAATTCTTCTCACCAGAAAGGATTCAAACTGCAAGGTGCTTGGCTTGACTTCCAAACTGATGTGCTCCCCCACCATTAACTCAGATAGTCTAGGCACTGTGTATAAGTCTATGTGAATTGCAGCCAGCTTCTGCTTCACTGCTCCAGGAGGCCCTGATTAGTCCCATAAACAATTAAAGCCAAGAAGGTCACACATCAGAAGTTCCTTCCCCTCCCTTCTCCCTGTCTATTATTGATGGCTATGTAGAACAAGAATGACAGACATCATTATTGAACCACTCCTTTAAATATCCAGCTTTCACAAACTCCTCGCAGCAATTGTAGCACCAACCTCCTCAGTTTCCCCCTCTTGAAGCTCCAATAGAAGCTTATCAATCTCAGCAAACACTTCTGCTTTAGGACGGTTACCATCCACCTGCCAAGAGCAATGTCAAAATTGATTGTCTGTTTATGCAGCTTGCAATAAGTAGAAGAGAAAGCTCTTTAGAAAACTTTCATCTCAACAGCAGCCACACACAAGGAAAGGCAGATTCCAAAAGAAACTCACATGCTTGATAACATCCTTGTAGGAGCCAATCACTGCTGCAACATTTGCTTCATGGGTCTGCAGCCGTAGTTTCACCTGGTGAGTCCATGAGACAAGATCAGAACAAGAGGAGAAAAGTGTCCATAAAATGGCTACAGTACTAGTTTAAAAGCAAAATGCAGTTCAGAAGGCATCCGTCAGTGGACTGGCATGTGGTTCCGAAGATTGTTCCAAGAGATCAAACACAGCCCAGAAACCTCACTGTCAGTCCAACAAGACCATACAGCAGTTTCCAATTAAGTTCTCTAAATTAAAAGGTGAAAACTCTGCAAAAAGCCTCCATGTGGATCAGTACTTGGGAACTTGACAGCAAGCTGAAAGTCCCTTAGTCTTAACATCAGTAACTCTCTGTGATTCATCTTCCTCATCCTAAGCTGGATGGACAGCGTGCAGTGAAGACTAAGTCATACAAAGTAATCCAAGTGCTCCTACTCTCATGTAGGAAATTCAATGTGCATGCTTTGGCACTTGTGCTCAACGGCATCTCATGTTCTACAACCCACCTTTTCTTCTGTGTCATCAAGGCGCTGAGTGAGTCGTGCTGCAATCTCAGGAGTTTCTGGAGGTGCATACATCAGGTGATAAATCTTCCCAGTCACAGGATCATACCTCCTTCCAACTGATCTTTGCACAAAAATCTCATCAGGCACCTGCTAACAATAGTATTGTCAGTGTGCACATTCAAGACAAAACACCGCGAGAAGGAAATGAACATGAACTACTAGGTCAATGGCTAGGTCTAAAAGCTCTTAATGTCATATAGAGAATGTTGATCTTCACCATAGAAGTTATGAGATGTCTTTTTCTGTCTGTGACATTGCATGCCAAACACAAATCTAGACCTAGATACTCACATCAAGAAGGATGAAAAGTTGGGGCCTGATGCCAAGAGCATCAAGGGCCTCTGCCTGTGACAAGCTGCGTGGATATCCATCCAACAGCCACCCACCAGACTGATCCACTGCTTGAAGCAATGCATTCTTCACCATCTGGAGCATGTACCAACAGCATCCCATAACAATCATCACTACAAGAATTAAGAGACTACACAATGCCAGCAATATTGTTCAGATATGAAAAATTTGTTTGTTTTTGCTGTGGTGGTGTAGGTGTTGGAACTTCAAGCAGCTGGATTATCAGCAATGCAAAATTCTACTTGAGAAAGAACCACTCAATTTTGTTATATGCCTGACACCGAACCATACTGTAGCCCTAGTTCTTCAGTGTATCAAAAAGATGATCAACTTGTGAGACAAACAAGGGGAGGGGAGACTGATATGTGTAGAAATGCCAGGCAATAGTGGCCATGGCAGTCTGATCCTAACATAAGAACAAAGAGACCTTTCTATACATACCATTACAACAATCTCATTCGGAACAAGCTTGCCTTCCTGCATGTACTCTTGAGCCTTGTTCCCTGCATCAGTGCCTGCTGCCACCTCCGCTCGCAACAAGTCTCCAGCTGAAATATGTGTCAATCCATACTGTGTCATCAATCATCCACACAAAGAAGAATTAGCACAAGGCTTCAGATTCTTCAGCAAACGGGTAGGAATACAAGGTCCTCCTCATAAGTGCAATAGAGTTTCAAAAGGACATACTTTTCTGCACGCAGAAACAGGGTGAAGGGCCTTGCACAGCAATATAGAATCACAAGAGTTTTCATTTACAATTCAAGAAGAAATCTTTCTTAGTAGCCAAGCGGGAGGGAGTTTCGTCAGATAGCAATTTGAGAGAGAAACAAACACCTTTGCTACGATAAGCTCACATTGCGTCCCTTTTCCAGATGCAGGAGCTCCAGAAATCATAATCCTCAGGGGCTCCTTTCCCGCCAAAGCCTGCACTCCAAACTGCGCAACAAAACAGTTTCCAAAAGACAACCGATAAACTACTCTCCTTCTTGTGTCTTATGACTCTCTATAGTCACACCTCCGGCATTATACAACAAACTGCAGTACCACTACAAACTTTTGACGACGACGACGAATTGGATTTGAACAAAAAATACTCACTCCGCAGCAACGATCGACACCAGGGGAAAGGAAAACCTCCGTGGCATCATCAATTCTTTATCCTTTTTCCTTGCCAGAAGTTCCAAACGTGGCGCTTGGAACATTCTGACCGGAACAAACCGGAGTCCTCTTCTCTTTTTTTTCCTTCTCATGAAGTTTTACAAAAGAGGATAGATACACAAAGCATGGCTCTTACCTGCGCCAGTGGAACTCGTTTCTCCTTGCACATCTGAGGGAAAAGCAGCGAAATCCCAGTCGATCCACAGCGAAAAGATGAAGATGAAGAAGAAGAACCAGAACAAGAAGAGGTGGAAAACAACGCTCTCAAGATCTCCTTCTTACAGTTGTACTTCTCAGAAACACGATCCTCCGATTGCAAGCGTTGCGGCCAATTGAGCGATCCGGACGGCTGAGAAAGTACGGAAGATGAGGATCGTTGAGGAGACGCAATAGTGCTGCTATTCATCGCCAAGGAAAGAGCACCGCAGGTGGTCGCCATCGCTCGCAACACGAGCCAGCGAGCGAGCTCACTCTACCGGCAACGACTCGCAAAGCAAACTCAGCACAAGCACAAGGAGCAGCGGCAGAAAGGCTTGTGATGGCTTTCTAATGTGAACAGGGATAGTAGGAAACTGTTTGCCTTGTTACCTTGGCAGCTTTCACACTAATTATATTACTTTTAGAATTTTAGAAATTCTTTAATATTAATTTTTCAAAACAATTTTTTTGGTGAAGGAAAACATTGAATTTTCAAGAATACTTTATTTATCAAAATGAAAATTTCAAAATTATTTGGCAAACATGTGTGGAACCTGCCAAAAGGTACTCTGGTATTCTCCCAAACTGAAACACCCCCCCACCACCCCCTCCACAGGGTTAATTAGGTACCCCAGTTCCTAAGAAGGAAAATGGTGATGAACAGTTTTGAAAAGAGAAATTTCATGCAGCCAATGGCAAGGCCCAGCATGCACTCATGAAGGGTCCAGTTTTTTTCTTTTGGGAGGGGAGCAAGCGAGAAGTTCCAAAGAATGTTTCCAAGATGTTCCTGAGAATATTCCCAATAGCATCTTGATTTTATCCCATATGTTTTACCCAAAGTTCAACTCTCAGTATGCTCTTCTTAATAAAGAGGTCTCTTGGAGAGAGCAAACTAGCAAGCGGGTTCTTCGAAGGAAAAGGAAATTGTGAGCACATCCATGAATTAATTAATTAATATGTACTACAAATGGGTGCGCCAAGTTTATTTAAGCTTCTCCAGGTTGAAAATTGCAAAACCCATTTTGGATTTAGAAATTGCATGCCAGCCAATGAGAAGGCTAAGATGGGCTAGTTTTTTCCTTTAAGGTTTTGGGGACTTTTTTTCTTTGTCTGTTTCCCATGTGTTCCCATGAGGTTCACAAAATGTTCCTCAATTTCTCAATGTGTTTGCTGAAACGTTCTCAATATCATCTCATTTTTTCTCCCATATAGTTCAACTTCCATGTATATAACTTGTAAAGGGAAAAATCAAGCATGCTTCTACATGGGTGAAGTGGACCCAAGTCTCAAAAATATAGGTGAAATACCAGGCAAATGGCTCTTACTAGGAAAAAACATAGAAACTTTGTGGGTGCAACCCCCAATAGTATAATACTTAATAAGTATACCCGCAGTTTAAAAAGGAGATCTAACAACTTACAAAGTAGCACAAGGCTAAGAGCATCTCCAGGGGTGCTCAGTATGCCATCCTGCACACTATAAAACTGGATGAAGAAATGTCAAAATGTACTGGTTTGGCTCTGGAAAATGGTTTTGGCTCAGCATAATTGTGCAATTAAAAGGTGCACATGTAGTAGAAAAGAGTGTTAGAAATGTCATCTAACTATTGATCAGTGTTTCTAATTGGCATACAATACTATGATTGATCCAGGTGATTTGCTATTAGTAGTCCACCACCTATTTGTTGTCCCACTTTCGGTTCTATGGGTGGGGTTGCAAAAAAGTAAATAATTAAAACTTGGATGTGAAAAATAATTTTGCAAGGTCCCATCTGAGCACCGCTAGAGATGCTCTAAACAGGTGGTCGGGTACTGGAGAAACTGTGAAGCCAGGTTTCCTTTCCTCAAATAAATATTCGGCATAGTGCTGATTGTCAATATTAAGTTAGGTAGTCACAAGGACCATCACAAGGACCACCACGGACTTTTTTCAAACTTTTCCTTCATCTATTTGATGGATGAAAAATAATTGGATGATTTTCCATCCATTCAAGAAAATGGATTTCATCTCATCCTTAAGATTTTGGATATTTAGGTACACAACTTACCCATTTTTCCAATGTTTCATTTGTGAGAGTTTCAGAGATTTTCTAAGTATGAACCACATTTTCAGCATATGTATTTCTAATGTATCAACTGGGTTTCACACAACTATCAATGAATTCCTCGGTTGTTACATAGGGGAAGGCCAGGACCTTGTGGCATTATGCCCTTGAACTTGGGCTTTGCTTTGGCATTATGCCCTTGAGATCTTGGGCTAATTTGCCCTCGGTTCACATGGCATAATGCCCTGTTGTCCTTTATATAAAACTTGGCTCATCAAGTGCTATATTAAACTGTAGGGCTAAGCACCTTGTGAAATTCACATATTCACAAGTAGGTAAAGATAGGATCCCCACCTTTGAGCATCTTGTCATTATCAATGGTTTTCAAATGTTGTGGCAGCTCCACAACATGCATAGCTCATGTTTGCATGCTGCAGTTGGAAGTGAGGTTCACCAAGTGCTGGAACAGGAAACCAAGATTCCTGGATGCAATGTGAAAGAAGCAGAGAAGTTCTATAATTCAAGGTCACATAAGAAAGACTACAGTCTATTAAGTTTAGGGTTAGTGGGCGGCCACACACTATGCAACCCAACAACTGTAAACACAAAGTTTGCAAATCAAATAGTGTGTTGTTTTATCCACTTTTCTAGGTTTCTTTTCCATTGTCAGGCCTCATCATGCATTTATTCTCTTCCCTGGTATCTGACACATCTGGCACAAATGATTGAGCTAATGAGCTAGTGTTCTTCTACCCTTAGGATCCAATGTGTATCTGTCGAAGGACTACACTAAAGACTGAACATTATTATGATGATCCCATAAGGGACCTAAAAGTAACGCAACTATAATACTTCATCCTTAGTAAACCTCCAATGCAGTACTACTCTTTTCAGTAACTGCACATCCCTACAAGACCCATACACCGTTCTCTCCCCAAAGAGGACTCTGCCTGGCAGCTGTAATGCAAAAGGCACAGCATATTAGTAACAACTCTGACCTAAATAATTTCTTGATTATGAATTGAAGGAACAACCAAATTACTAAGACTGGGAATCCTATGATATTCTCCAAACACCAGAGGAGCTTTACTGTCAAAGATGTAATCTTTTGAACAAATTGGCACAAAAAGTTGAGAAAGGGTTTCTTTGTCACAAAATGACCCTCCCCCCCCTCACATGTAAAAGAGGATCAAAGAGAGGACAAAAGGCACAGCCAGAGCATTTGGAAACCACAGAAAAAAGACTGCAACTCAATCCTCCATCCTCATGTGCAAAGATGTCCTACAACACAATTCCAGAGGGAGCTAAAGTCGGTCACCTTTCAACAACCTCCTGTGTCATTCATTGCTCCTTATGTGCAATCATCAACTCATTCTCAAAGTGAGAAAGTCTTCATCTCTTGAGACTTGTAGTCATTCTCATTGACTGATTTGTATCCTTTGATGCAAAATCAAGCAAAATCAAGCAAAATATTTGCTGCAATTTCCTTGTCTTATTACCCTAACATTTGCACAGATAAAAACTGTTATTGGAAAAGACAAAGTGACACACCCAGAAATGGTGGAAAATCTCCAAAATTGGAAGAAGGCAGCTCTCAATCTTCATACACCCTGCATTCATCAGCCTCTGGTGCCTCCTTGCAAAAACTTTCCAGAGGGTCACTCATGGATTTTGCTCGGGTTCGTCTATGTGCCACTTCAGCTGCCAGTTCCTCCACAGTCTCCCAGGCAACTCTACATTCTCCTGAAGTCTCATCGGCCACACAAACCTCCTGAGCTTCTGCTATGCTCTTCTCGACCTGCCATCCGAGTACAAAACAAGAGTCACCCCCACCTTAACCATCTCTGGCGTTCACAAGGCTTTGTCTGCAGATACTTTGTAGAGAAGCAGCTGATTCTCCAAGCAATTGCAACATGATTCAACCGATCTGATTGATTTCCGCTTGTCTTTTCGACTCTAGATTTAAGATCTGTGGTTGTCATCACTGCACATGAAAGAACATATATTGTATTATCTTCCCTCGCCTCAACTTTTCGCTCACAAACTCCTAAGCTGCGGTCACTCTACCTGTTGATACAGATTGTCGGCGGGCTTGGTAGCCTGAGAACCCCGCGAAGAAGTCATTGCCACCACAGGAAACCTTCTCCGGATGACGCTTTTGTTGGAAAGTCGGAGCAGGGTAGCCAAAGATGGAAACACAGGTGCAGTCAATCTTATCGAGGATTCAGAAGAGTGCGGCAACAAAGCGGTAGCAGAGGCGGCAGAAGGGACGATCAAGGAAGACATCGCGGTAAGGGAAGAAGAAGAAGCCATTACTTGCAGCAGGCCAAAGTCCCCGGTTACAAAACACCCCACACCAAGCAGAGAGTCTTTTACGCTAAAACAAAACCCAAAAAGAGAAGGAAAAACAAATCCAGAGACTCCGAGCTTCAAAATCACGGCAGAAACCAATAAATTCTTGAGAAAAAACACAGCACCGACGCATCGATGTCACACCAAAAATCCAGAAACAAAAGTCCGCACGCAGACGAGAGCGAGAGAGAGAGAGAGCGCGACCGCGGCGTGAGGGAAGAAGGAAGCGTCGAAATTTCATGGCGTCGGCGGGCAGCCCTGAGAAAGATAACGTTCTTCATCCAAGAGGCCAACAGGATTATGGATGGATAGACAGAAATCTCCAGGTGCGCCTTCATGGATAGAAAACACGTTCACGAGGACTCCCTCCCACAAAATCAACTTTCATAGCTTGTGATGGAAATTGGAAAATGAATTTATAAAAAAAGATTTAGAATTTAGATCTATTTCTCAGCAATTTTTTAAAAAAAACCTTGGCTCAATGTTTTTTTTTTTTTTTTCCCCCCAGTTTTTTTATGTAACCAAGGTGGTAATGATAAGCTTACATAGCCAAATTTGGCTATTAAAAATGAAAGGAATTTTCTCTAAAATCCTTATATACTTTTGGCTACTTACTTGAACCATGTATATAAATAGGGTGACTATTAGAGTGTTTTTTTTATAATTTTGATAATTTTTTCTAAAATCATTCAATTTGCAACCCAAAAAGGGTTCTTGGTGTGTTTATGGAGGAATAGTGCATAGGAGAAGTTGTTTAGCCTAAATATTTACTTTCCTACCAATGTTTTTTTGACTTTTTGGGATGCTTGTTGATATTACATGTTGCTAGTTTGTTGCAACAATAGTTTTAAAATTCATGATGGTAAGTTGTTGTATACATTGATTGTGTAACATGGGTTTTTTTTTGTGCATTTATATAAGGACTTGGTTTGGTTCTTTTAATGTATTTGGAGGTCATGTTGTAAAGTGCAATTTTACCAATTTCAAGAGGTGGATGTTTTAAAAAGCATGCATTTCACTTGGTAAAGCTCACTACCTCGAGTTTTACCCTACACAATACATTCCATCAACCATAGAGTTATAGATCTTATTCTTCTCAAATTTTGTTATTTGGTGTGCATGTTTTGTATGTAGTATTTGTGAATTTACAATCCTTTTGGCATGTCTACAATTAGGTAGGTTGGAAGGTTGAAAAGAGCACCCAAGCTCCAAGAAGGTAGCTATTTCTTTTGATGTGAAGATAAAGGGAACATAACAACAAAGTAGTAAACCTAGTTTTATCTTTGAGACATGTGCTAAAGATTGTGTGACCTTTCTTCCAAGCAATGATTGAAGTTCATCTAATGAATGAGGTGACCACAAACATTGCATGCAAGTTGACAAGGTCCCTAAACATTCGCAAGCAACTCGTAAGGTAGTGTGGTGAGATTCCTAAGTCCAAAGTTGCATCTTTTGAGGATGTTTTGAGTTAAGCTCATGCAATTTTGTAGAGTGATGTAGTGAGATTCCTAACTCCAAAGGTGGATATTTTGAAGAGGTTAGAGATTTTTGAAGAAACATTCAAATCAAAGATTAACATATCTAAAGTACAAACCAAAGACACAGACCATGAGCATAATATTATGTACATGTAAACAAAAGACCCATCTTTCAAAGCTCTTGCAAGATACATTAAGATGATGAAAACCTCTTGACAACATTTCTTCTTATGATGAAAAACGAGTTCAAGACCAAAGGTAGCAAGCTATGATGACAATTGGTGATGGTGGTTGTAAGGCAAAGCTCTAAAGCACACAAGCATATCATTATGTCATCCAAAGCTCTTGTCCTCTTAGTTCAGTCATGAAGTGTTAGAGAATTGTGCCTTGGGTTACTTCATTTCGTAAGCAAGTTAATTAGTCTTATAATAATTAGTAATGATGGTTGTAAAACAAAGCTCTAGTTCACACACTCATTTCATTATGTTATCTTGAAGCTCTCATCCCCTTTCTTAGTTGTGAAGAGTTAGCAGACGTGCCTTGGATTATTCAATTCTGTAATAAGTTGTTTCAAACACACCCAAAATCGCTATGAAAATGCTTGATCTTCCGATTGTGTCCAGCCAGTTGAGTTTGTCATGGAGTCTTGTTCAGTGGAGTCACAACCTCAGTAGCAGCACCAGCATCTGCTGCAACAATTGGAGTAAGCATCATGAGCACACCAAGATCCCCAAACAGCAACTTTGCCTCCTTTCTTGAGGTTGCATGCAGCAGACTCAAAATGTGTTCCAGTGCAACTCCATACATACTGGGGAATGTCCTAAATGTATCAGCCCAGCTTTCTGGAATCCAATCAGTGACAACTGTGTAAGTACTCTGCTGATACCAATTCCCAGAGTGCAGGTCCAGCTTGAGCCAATTGTTGCTGCTGCTGATCCATATTTGCAGTCAGATCAACTTGCACAATTGACAGACAGTACTGCTGATGATATGGCATCAACAACCAGCCCAGCAACAAGCTGCAAATCATCCACTCCGACACCATTTTCAACAACAATCAAAAACTCCATCATCTCTCCCAACCACCCAACAAGCAAATTCTGTGCAACAGCAAGAAGCAATGATCCAATCAAGTCTCCCAACACATGAAGCCCCGACAACTTGTGACCATCAGTCCCAATTACCTTCATACTATAAACTCAAGCCAGTATGGCTTCAGGGTGATTCTCTGCAAATACAAGCTTCACACCTGCTCTCAGTGCAGCCCTTCTCAGAGCCACATGATTCACAGGAAGAAGCATACACACAAATTGGGCGTTGAAAAAAAACCCACTTTCCTTTTCCAAGGTCTGCGACAAGCTTCAAATGCATGCAGCCTGGTGCTGAGGGGCATACATATACATACATATGGTATTGATTTCCTTAAGGTGACAAGAAACTACTCTGAACTCCTGATGTATCTAAGTTTGAAACTGGACATAACATTCAGTAATCTAATTGACATACTCTTGAAAGTGTGCAACCAACCTGTATGCTGTAAAATTGCAGCAGGACACTCGTGATTCAAAATACTCACACACCGCTTCAAAATTGTCTTTTTCAGTTGAATCCAGAAAAACAACTCTTTTCAAATTGTGCAGAGAAATTTATGCAAAACTGTCTGTCTGTGTCTGTCTGTCTCTCTTGCAATCAGAGAATTATCCTTATTGAGTTGACAATTTAAGCTTGGTGGAAGGACCCATGATGTGAATACAGTGATAATGATGATAATGAACCTTGTTTGCAGCTCAAAATCTGAACATGTAACAAATAGTCTAGAAAACAAGTTTGACAAACCAGAGGAACAAAAACATATATATAGGTAGCTCCAAAAACAAATTCCAAGAGAAAGGAAGAGAAAGAAGAAGAAAAGAATAGCAATAGAAATCAGAGTGCAAGAAACAAGTGCAAGGCAAAAAAAAAACAAGAAAACCATTTCACAGTAGAAAACCAGAAATCACACAAAAACACAGAAAAACCTTTCTGTTTTGTATAAGACAAGGGCCTGGAACTTGGTTTACCGCAATACAAACAGTCTAGACAAACATCTAGAATGAATTGATTGATTTGTTCCTGATGAGATCTATTTTATGGGTTGCAGCGATCTTGGCATCTTGAGAGCAAATGAACTCTGCAAACAGTCTAGACAAACATCTGGAATGAATTGATTGATTTGTTCCTGATGAGATCTATTTTATCCGTTGCAGCAATCTTGGCATCTTGAGAGCATATGAACTCTGCAAAACAGTCTAGACAAACATCTGGATTGAAGAGATTGAGTTTTTTTATTTTGTTCCTGATGAGATCTATCTTATGGGTTGCAGCAATCTTGGCATCTTGAGAGCATATGAACATATGCACAATTGATTCTCAAAGGTTGAAACTGTCCCTTAGATCTGTTCAAGGCTTTCATAACTTGTGTCAGTATTGTGAGTGTACAAGAACAAACTTTGACCTGAAAGCTCATTGCTTAGAATGCATGCAATGGGCATGGAATTTTTTATTTGGTGAACTGTGTGCATAATTTACACTAGCAAGCATGAATACCACTGTGGCATATGGCCCTTGATGGCTTAATGGTTGGCTATGTGTACTTTTGAACTTCCATTGACAAAACACATTGTTGCTTTCATGTAAGTATTGTAATTGTGAGAGCTTCCATACAATCCTGATGACCTAATGGTTCAATGTGAGTTCCGCAAGGACTGGTAAATGGTCCTCCATTTCTGTTTGGGCTAGTGGAGTTTATGTTCTGTTGACTTTTGAGGTTCTATTCTTCTTCTCTTCATCTTGTGATAATAGGGTGAACTGGCCCAGAATGCAGATCAAATGTGCATGAAGTCATAGACTTTTCAGAATCCTGAAGAAGATGAGTCATTGAGAGTTTACTGAAACGGGGTTTTGAGAAATTTGTCTCTTTCTTTCCAGCTTCTGAACTATCCGTTCCAAGACAGGAATAGGACGAGTCTCTCTGAACTCTGGAGACTGCAAGACTGTAGAGACTCTGCCTCCACCTGTTTGTTTACCTTGCTCAGTTTCCTCTTAACTAACTGTTGGCAAAGACAAAGCGGCTCTTCTCGCAGAGTTTTGTGCCCCTTCACTAGGTAGTAGCTTTCTTCACTCACACTGCAGAGTCCCGGGTTCTCAATCACTTGTTCGTTGCTTCGTTGCCCTGTTCGCTCTTCAGGTGCGGCCATTTGTAAGAACCTGGCTCCCGGGTTTGAGAAGCTAGGAGAAGAGTTCAAGTCTAACAAAGATGTCTTCAGAAGTGCAGGATGTATGAGGTTTAGGGTTTTGTTTCCAGAGTTTCTCGGGTTTTGTGCTTGAGAGTTGTACAGGTTGAATGCCTTCATTATCACAGGAACTGAAACACTATGAGATTCCTTACTGTTGAATGGTCTCATAATATCAGGCAGCAAGAATGGAGCCCCTGTGTAGAGAGCTCAAGGGCAATGCAGATGCAGTTGAATTTTGCAACATCCCACCTTATTTGAATCTTCTAATAGCAGCATCATACACTCTGCAAAAAGGTCCAGTCCCTGTCTGTGTAGGTGGCCTTCATGTTTTCTCTGTGGTAAAGGACAATCATGTACTTCAGGAACTTTAGATGATTAAAACTAGTGGAGTCTTTGACATCAAATGGAGGGGATTGATTCTGGGTCTGTTGCCATGTCTAGGCCAAGTGAGTGCTGATGGTTCTTTACATCTTTTATTCTTTGCAAGAAGGTTTGCACTTTCCTCTATCACTTTGTGGGAATTTCATTTATGACATCTCTCTGCAGTGATGCTATCCAGTTCTCTGTCAGTTTCAAAATTTCCTGTTTCTGTTGGAAATGATTTTGTTCAGGCTGCTGTTTGTTGTGTTGTTGTGAGCAGATTGAGGTTTTACTAGAGACCCCATTTTCATTCTGGCTATTTGAATGGCATCAGAACATTCAGAAGGGACTAACATTGCAGCTTTCCAAGAAGTGGGAATGTTGTAGTTTATGTCAAGGTCTGTTAGATGGGTTTGATCTTCATCCAGTACTGTGTGGGTCCTCAAGTCTTGAGCAAGCATAGATTGCCAATTTCTTTATGTCTGGAACTTTTTTGTGATCATAAACACAATGCAGTGGCTGTCAATCAAGACACAATGTAGCACTTTTGACTCCCATCCTAAACTATGCCTCAAATGCCTGTGGTTGCCCATAGCCAGGTTGTGTGGGGTCCAAGGTCCATAGAATTGGTAATGCAATTTGTCCCTACAGTTTAGGTTTTGACTTTTGACTCATGATTAGAGCCTGCTTCTCTTCTAGCAGCAGCACCTATCTAAGGTGGTGGAGTTGAAGAGGTGGTGCTTCAAGAGAGGGAATATGTTTCTGTTTCATCATCTATGTGTCTTTCACTTGATTGGTGTCACACAGGGTCTAAGAACCAAATTGCACCTAGCCATTCTGATGGGTTGATTCAGTAGTTGATGTGTGCCAAGGAAAGACTGTTGTTCTTCTATCTGCAGAGGTGCATGAGTTTGAGACTTGGACCACATCTTATGATTGTTGGGATCCAGAGTTATTATACTCAGGAGCAGATGACTCCCATTTTGTGCTTGGGATCTTTGCGAAGGCTTTGGTTCCCCTATTTTTTGGAACTGTAAGGGGCACCAAATGGGAGTTTGTAGCATTCAGAGCAACCCACAAATTGAGAACATGTTAATCACAGGCAGCTATGATGAGAATGTACAACTTTGGGCCAAGAGAATGATGCAGAGCCCAGTGATGAGATTTGAATTAGGGTTAGAGGGTGTTGTATGGAGACTTAAGTGGCATCCATTTGACCAAGGTTTAATCCTTGCAGCATGTATGCACAATGTTTTATGATAATTAGAGCTGATGACTGAAATGTGAGTGGTTGAAAATTACAACAGACATGCATCGTTGGCCTATGGTGCAGATTGGTACAAGGGCCAGTAGGGGGAATCTGACAATGGAGCTGCACATCAGGCCAGTGACATTGGGACCATGAGAAGTTTAGTGGCAACATGTTCCTTTTATGACAAAGCAATGTTTGGAAGCCAGCAACACAGGTGTGCAACAAGAGAAAGTGAGGTCTTGTGACACTCTTTTTTGCTCAGCTCCATAACCAGAATACAATGGGTGCGTGATTTCCTTCAAGCTTAGAAAGTGGATAACCTAGGATGAGCTTGATACATATTGAAGTCAGACAAACAAGGGTGACAGGGCCAGTTTAAAGGGCAAAAAAGTCCATGCTTATTCAGAATTCTGTTCTGCATGGATGCTCTACCTCTGATTCAGGTGTCAGAAGTCACTTACAAATCTTGCAGGGCAGAAAGTGACCCTATTTCAGGAGACAAACTTCCACAGAGTGACATATTGCTGGGAATACTGCAAGAGAGCAAATCACTGGAGTATCACAAAATTTGAAAGGATGGCTCTTCAGCTAACCAGGCAAGTTGGTGTTGTCAAACAAGGGGAGCTAATTCTAGAACACAACAAGTGCAAACAACAATTACAAAGAATAGAGGATTTCATAGGTGGGTTGATGTGCATGAGACAATGTAGACAGAGAGACTTAACAAGCTTCTTAACCCTAGTATTGGATGGGTCACAAAACATCTGCAGCCAAGTAGCAGAACTTTTTTGGATGAAAGATTTTTTGCTTAGTTTCTTTGGTGCATTAGTTTCGAAGGATGTTTTTAGTGTGGAGTTAAGGGGCTTGGAGCAATCCAATGTAAATTTTTTTCAACCATCATTATCTGTGGTTTTGTTTCATGGTACTCCTTGGTTATTTGAACTTGGAAATTCTGAGCAAAGTTGCACATATTAATGCATATAATAGACCAAAAACAGGGGAATGTGGTAGGACTTCAACCATTTGGTTATGGGTGTGGCTTGATACATTATTAAGAATAACTTGAATGACTTCAACAAAGTCAATCTTGATTATAAGGTTGCTTCGAGCGCACTTTTGCAATACTTTAAATGTGGTAGCAAAGGTGGGAATTGGTTATGGGTGCCACATGGATCCAGTTAACAAAAACATTGCTCATTTTTATCAAATGAAATGTTTAGTCTAGGTGGTTTGCGCTCATTTTTTCCAAACTGTGAAGAAGAGGATGGCTAGTAGCAAGACCAACTAGAAGACTAATGCAAAGAGGACGAGGATGTAGCCTGAGAACATGAAGACCACTCCGAAGACGACGACAACTTGAAAACATGAATATCAGCATGAAGAAGAGGATGGGTATAGTTGAAATCATGGAAATTAATTCAAAAAGGAGAAAAATTGCAATTTGAAAACATCAAAATCAACACAAAGAGGAGGTGGGTTGTGACTTAAAAACATGAAAACTAATGCAAAGAGAATGGATGTAGATTGAAAACAAGAAGACCAACATGAAAAGGACTTTTTACACATTGAGAATAAGAAGACCAATGCAAAGAAGAGGATTGTTGTACCTTATAGCTTTAAAACACAAAGACCAATGTGAAAAAAAAGGGCCAATAGTCAAACACCTTCAAAAAAACAACAATTGTGAATTTCACAATTTAAATGTAAAGCTTTTGTAACATGATCACTCCCTTGTGACAGGAAAAACATGCTTGCAAGTTTTGGGTAATGTAAGGCCAAGTTGGGAGGAGGACAATGAATGGGAGTAGAATGGTGTTCCATTTGAACAAAACCACCCTACCCATTGCACATGCTCGCTTTTTAGAATTAGGGTTTTCTAAACCTTCAAAGGCTAATGTCCATTGATTTGGTTGCCTTGTTCAAGGTAGATCTCCATTGTTGAACACAAAACCAAACATTAAACACACATTTATGTTTGTTTTGCAAATCATCCATCCTAGTGTTGGGGGTACGTAAGTTTATTGGTGAGCATTCAATTGATCATAGGTGGACAAAAGTTTGTTCAGGCATTTTCAAATGTACAAAAGATTTGTTTTGGCTGTTTTTTATTCTTTGAACTTTGAATGGCCATTTCTTTGTCAATTTTTGAACTTTTTAGCAATTCAATCAGCCATGGATGTGCTTATAAAAGCTTTCCAAAACAAATTTGTGATCTAGAAACAAAGGACCATTGATGAATAAATGTGAGACTTTTCATGCACTATGTGTATGGACATGGCCTATCTACCCTAATTGGCTTAACTAATAAATAAAAATCACATTAATGTAAACATATGTTGTACCTAAAATATATAACTCCCATTATTGTTTTTACACAATTGGAAGATCATATTCACAAGGATCAAAACCAAACCATCTTCAAGAATAAGGAACATTGGAAATTGAGATTCTTGATTATGAATAAAACAATTCTTATGACAAAATAATAAATTATGATTCTCACATTTAGTTGTAAGTGCCTTACCTATTTTAACTATCTACATAATGAAAAACCAATGTGGGTAATTACCCATATTGATTCATTTAGATAGTTATTCCCATATAATTTTTATTCGCCCTAAAGTTGGATTTACACCTAGGGATAACATGGGTATTATTATTCCACTTTTGTTCACACAAGGGAAAAGATAAACATAATACAATAAAATTATTTTGATCTTACATTTAACAATTCCAATTGAAGGTGGTAAAATTTAAATGACAATATTTTAAGACATCTAAACCATAGAAGGGGGAGGGGTGGGGATATTTCAATCTTTTGAAATCAAGAGGTTAAATTACCCTCATTATATCCAGTTTGAAATCAAAGATTAAAACGTACAAAAATGTTTATTCCTTGAAACAAGATATTTCAAAACATTTACCTTCTCCTTAACCCAAATGAAATGTCACTTGTCAACTCTTCTTTTCTTTTTTTTTCTTTTTTTTGGGTGTGTGAATGAGATAATTTTTTTTTAGAAAAATCTTGTGTTTAAATTGAGTTTAAACATTATTAAACACCATTAAAATCTAAGAGTAATAATATTGTTAAACAAGGATTTGTATGCAATTATGGATTTTATTTGTTGTCAATGCATGCATCCACAATGCCAAGAATTTAAATATGTAGGCAACAATGTGGTGAATTTTTCAAATTGTGTCTAGATCTATTCCAAAGGGTTCAAAAAATTAAACTTGAAATGTACAATGTCTAAAGACATGATGTTAAATAATACAAGGTGTTAACCACCGTTTTTTTTTCAATGATGTTGATTAGCATTTTAGGTGTGGACTTAGTTTTAGTAAAACCATAAAAACACCACCATGCCATTTTGTTGGTTTTTCCACAAAGAATTGGGAAATTTTTGTTTATCTATTGTAAATTCAACCAATGGGTTTCCTAGCTTTCCCTCAAGGACTAGTGTTTGATTTTATGTTGCACACCCAAGGGAAGTTCATTGTTGGCATAGGGGCATCATATGGATGATAATAAAACCCTACCAAACTACATACATTGGAGTTATTCATAAAGTACTACTACTACATCCAACTTGGCCAAGAATGTGGATGAAGTTAGTTTAAAATCAAGATGAAAATAATAGTATCCATCGGAAGTTTTTTTCTTGGGGGGGGGGTCTAAATTGGTCCTGAAAGGAGTTCCAACCCCTAGTTTTGGATTTTGCCTTAAATGCCTTTCACTACTATGTGTCATTTTTATTGGTTAAAAAATCAAGTTTTTGTCAGAATAAAATCTTACAAATCTTGTCAACTGAAACCTAGTTTCCTACAAATGTCTTGTGAACTGATACCCAGTTTCATTAAGTGTACCAATATTCTTTGTGAACTGATACCTAGTTTCATCAAGTGGTACCCAATTTTCGCTTAATTTCTAACTATGTACAGTCAAGTTGGGGATGAAAGAGAGATTGAGCAAGTCAAACTAGAGCCCAAAGACAGGGTGACTTTGGGTATATCTTTTTTAAACTTAAGAATTATAATTTGTCACTCGTTGGACTCACTTGGGTCGGAACTGGTAAGCCGTGCGTGACGACGTTCGACATTTGACTTGTTCGGCCAATGGAAGACCAAATAGTTCCACCGATACCCTTACTTGGTGTTGCTTCAAATAATATCTTTCACGCCCTAGAAGACGTATTAACTAATATTTCAACCTTAGCCATAAATATAAAAATTGCAATGATGACTTATTAACTAATATCTCAACCTTTTAGCCATAAATATGAAAATTGGGATAATAAAAGTCAAGAGAATAGTTAAATAAAATCGATTGGATCGATATAAAAAATCGATGTAATGTTTAGTTAGTTTTACGATCATGTATTGTTCTCTCCCTCCTTGAGCTTGATTACGGATAAAGCCAATATTTGACGAACACTCCCAAAAACTCGAAGGTCTCAATTTGGGCCCAATTATTTTTGTGGGGGGGGGGGGGGGGGGGGGGGGTGCACAAAAAGTCTGTATGTAGTAGAGTGAGTGACCTAGTGCCTTGGGAGGCGGAAAAAAGAGCCAATGAGGAAAATGAGTCCAAATAAAAAATGTGGACCCCTAACCGTGTGTGACAAATTGTGCCGTAGTTGAAGATTCCCTAATATATTTTACAGATAAATATGGCTCGGGTGCAAAGTTACCTCACAAAATATCAGCGAACGAGAGGGACCGGACCCGACCACAAAGGCGGCGTGTCGATCAAACACCGCATGCAAGCTTCAAAAGCCCCCCAAATGTTTTCCCATTCTAGCTAGTGTACGGGATGATAGATATTATTATTAAAAGGCCATGATTATATTCATATTGCCACTTTCAGAATGGGCCTATATTATTTAGTAGTTTTGGCCGTCACGTGCCCGAGCACTCTTTCAATTACCTAGTCCTTCATCAACTTCATGAACGCGGAAACACTCCACCCCCCCCCCCCCCCCTTTCTTTTGTCATCCGTGAACTTCGGGATGGACCAATTTGGTTTCACTTTTCAACGTATTTCTTAAATTTCTGAGGTTTTAAGAATTAAATTATGTATCATGAAAGAGTCCAGTAGGGCCCATTCTACATTGGAATGAGGGGTCTCCCGTACGGCAAGTCATCATTTCCGTTGGGTGGCAACTAGTTATATTTTCTCCCTGCCCCCCACTCGGTTTTCATTTCCTTTTTTTTTTTGCTTTTGAAACTTTACCAACCCACCCACCTCCTAACCCCCCCACCGTCCCCCACCAACCTACTCCCCTATATATTTAAATTAAGAGTAGACTCTTCCCCATCTTCCTGCTCACTTTAAATTTAAAATGTGCTACTGTCATCCCCACCCACGTAGCCACCCTCTTGTCAACCTACCTATCAAAACTTTAAGTAGGTACCTACCAAACTTCACCAACATGGTTACACCTACCTACATGGTTGCCATTGCAATAGACCTCAAACAATTGACAATTATGAAGATTGAATAAAATGAAAGTATTGCATGGAGTTTTTTCTTGTTCATTCAAATAAAATAAAAAAGGGGACGATTAAAATATTTAACACCCCCTATATAAAAGGTATTGCAAGTTTTTTTTGAAAAGAGTTTTCCATGGGGGTATTGCAAACCAAGTGGATAATCAAAGCAATACAAAGCTCCAATTCAATTTAGACGCATTTAATGTATGTTGTACTCGATGAACGTGCAATACTTTATTCTATATACCCTTGTAATAATTTCGATTCCATATCATATCTTTTGACAATTCAAAAGGTATTGCATAAGCCTAAAAAGAATGCAATACTCTCATAGTCACGACCTAAACCTTGGGCTCATAATTAATGCAAGTGCTTGCAAAGGTGCGAGCCAAAAATGAAGCCCATGAATCAAATTTCATGCTCTTAAAATTGTAGAAAGGTGTGAGGGAATGAACACAAACACACTCTTAATGGATTTTCTAATCTTCAAATAGCAATTGCAAAGGTCAAAACTCATTCGATTGAAAAAATCTTTCTATCAATGAAAATGTCTTGGAGCATAAATGTTTAAAATGGGCTCGCACGTCCCATTTCAATACTTAACACAAGTTATGGCCGAATAAAGGGCCAAAAATCAATGTGTCAATTTGACTTTCGATCACTAAAAGTCGAAAATCATCAGTATTTATATATCATTGAAAAGTTCTTGGCAATGGCTACAACTTTGCATTAGACATCACCTCAACCAGAGGTTTACACAAAAAATTATGGGCCTCCAAAGTCGTAAGCGCCCCAATTTTGAAATTTTCAAGACTCGCAACTCGAAAATCCTGGGACAAAATGACATTTTAATGTTGGTCTTGTGACTAAACACAAATTATATTTTAAGGGGAAGGTGGTGGCTTCCCCCAAGTCCAGGTTGTGGTGAGTCTTGTAAGTCTATGTTTGCTCGTGGTTTGTTCGTGCACCAAAGTGCCCAAATTATGCACTAACCAACTTGTTGTTTGGTTTGTATAGGTTCGTGTGAGTAATTGAGTTATTTGTCAATCTTCTTAGTCCCCATCCCAATGCTCCAGCATGCCCTTTTACCCTCAAAATGGTGCGAACCAAAGAGCGCCCCAACTCCATTTCCTTCCATTATTTTCATCTTTGGACTCATAGTTGAAACCATCAAGGAGCTTGGGGTACGTTGGAAGACAAAGATGATACTATTGTTTTTGCAAGAACAAAAATTAAAAATTAAAAAAGACGGCGAACAACATTGCACGCATTATTCGTCATCTCTTTTTGCATTTTTACAAAAACATACCGAAAAAAGATGATGATGCCATCATCCTCTTTGTAACCAAAAAAAAAAAAGATGACAACGACATCATTGATGTTGTGGTCATCATTTTTGCAGTAATATAATTTATTTATTTTAAACATTCTCTTTCCTTGCGTTCGTTGCAAAAAAGAAGAAAAAAAAATCTTTTGTGTTCAACATTTCAAAAAAAGAAGTGGCAAGAGCTTACCTTCTCCTCTTACACTGCTCCTTTCGCCTTGTCCTAAGCTCCTCTTGTGATGGTGGAATGCACGCTGGTATTGGCGATGGCAATGGCAAGAAGCTCAATGATGGAAGTGATTGCAAATGGGAGGGAGGTAGATGGGTTGGGTGGTGGAAGGGAGGAGGGTAGGTTGGAGGGGTAGGTACGGGTTCCCGGAAAAAAAAATTGGGTTCAAGGATGGCAGGACAAAAAAAAAAGAAGTGAGAGAAAGAAAAAAAGGACGAGGGAAAAAAAAAACTACTGACCAACTAAACTGACCCCTGGGGGACAGTTTCATCCCATCCATGAAATCCCAGAACGGGATTTTTTTGGGATGGTGCACTGGTGACTGCTGGCTCACTCAAGCCCACAGTCAATTCTAATTACAAGTCAAAATTACTACACTAAAAGTGAAACTGGTAGGTGGCTGGCTGCCTGTCCCACACAAGAAAACAAAAAAAGGGGCTTCAAAAAAGCCTCAATAGTTAGTATATACCCAAAATGGATTCCCTAGGTTACTATGGAATGCACGGTTCCACCTCGGAATGTAACGAGCCTGTTACAGAATAATGGAATGAGACCAGTTCGGACCTGTTCCACTTGGGGAACAGGTTTAGCCCAGTACTGGTGTTCCATGGGTCCAGATTAATTCCGTATGGAATGAGTCCGGTAATGACCTGTTCCACATGGGGAACAGGTTTAGCCCGGTAGAGTGAGACTCTCTTCTGTCAAGTTGGTGGTAGCAGGTTCTATAGGGGCTTGTTCCGGAACCATAATAACCAGTATTTCCAGTGGGGATGGCGGAATTAGAGCTTAAGAGACTAAATAATAATTTTTTTTTTTTTAATCATGTTTGCTCCTCCTGATTGGACCCCCATGCCCCCAGTTATATTGCATATCAAAGCTGCATTTATCTTGTTCCGTGTGTGGAGGAGGAAATTGGACCCAAAAAATGTTATCTACATTGAGCATCCCACCCAATGTTTTCTCTCTTCTTTTTTTTCATATCGAAATTTTGGCGAAATTTCTCCACCCCTCAAAGTCAAATTTACACTAGAAAAACAAAAATTTCCCAATTTATTTCTCAAAACATGGCGAAATTAAGCCGGACAAAATTAGGAGGCGTCTTCAAAGCAAAAGGAAAGGGGCTCACGAGGGGCCGGCGAGAAAAAAAGGAAATTCTTAAATCTCCAAAGTTGCTTTTCTCAAGCCACCCACATTAAGTTCGTGTTTTAAATACATAATGACCGAGAATCACACATGTTCTACAACCGAACTTTCAATTCGGATGTAGGGTAGGGACTAAGGACTAAGAATGAGGCTGTTCGCGTAAATGAGGGGCGTGCTGCCGATGAGATAGGATTCAGGAGGCTTGTGCAGACCCCAATTCCGAGAATTGTTCAAGTTCCTTAATCATTGCCCCCAGGATATATTAAGAGTTAGTAGAATTCTAGTTCTTGAAGCGGAATGGGCCCAAGTCATCATATTTTTAGGGTTTATTTTTTTAAGTCGCCATATTTAGATAACAGGTTCCAAAATGTTGCCAAAATATAAGAGAAATCCTAAATGTTTCTCCTTTTCTCTCTGACTTGTAACCAAATTTTGGCTAAATTTTCTTATGGATGAATCCCAAGCCACCTACCTCAAAAAACTCCCCCCCCCCCCCCTGCCCCTCGAAATTTTTTTAATAAAAATCCTGAATGTAAACTTGCAGTGTTGACTTAGGGTCAAATTTTCGCCAATTTTCGACCCAAATTTTGAAAAAAAAAAATTAAGTTTTTTTCTAGCCTAAATTTGATTAATTTTGCGAGATTTTGGGAAAGTTTAATTTCTCCAAATTTTGGATATCACAAAAATATGAAAAAAAAAGACACACACGCACTGGAGCATGTAAAGTAAAAAGTAAATCGGGGTAAGTTAACTTAAAGGTTGAGTGAGCTAAAAGTGAACTTACACATCGGTAAAAAAGGGGGGTAAACTCTGAAATTCACTGTGGTAATTTGGTGAAGCTCTCCGGAGGACTTTTTCTGCTTCATAAAGGAACGCTGCTGTTGCTTCTTAATCTCTTCTTCTTCTTCTTCGTTGCAAACGCTGTTTCGCAACGCGTTGTCGATTTTTTTTGCGAAGAACAAACGCGGTTATTGCCCAAATAAATGAGCTATTCCTCTTGACCAGAGTGGTGGTGTGATTTGGAGGCGTTTCCGGCAGTGGAGGAGGAAGAATTTGGCGTGCTCTTCTTGTTGGGGTTTGTCGGCAGAAGGAAACTGGAAGAAGAAAGGTGTGTCGTGTGTTTCAAGGAAGGAATAGTAGTGGATCTGTTGTTTTTAATTTGTGTATGTTTTGGAGGGAGAAAATAGGAGGAAGCACGGCAGTTTCATGTGTGGAGAGATCGGAGTGGATGCGATGGAGACTTCTAGTTTGAAACCGAGATCAAATCTGAACCCGGATGCGCCGGTTTTCGTTCCGGCCGCAAGCTACCGTGCTGCCGTACCCGACGACTTCTCGTCGGAGTGGTGGACACTTATGGAAACCGATCCTGCTTTCCGGAAAGTTTGGATGAGTTCGAGGTTTGCCGGTTCTGATGATGAGCAAGTCCAATTTGCGGAAGACTTTGAAGAGCTTGCCGATCTTGAAGAGTTTCTGGAGTATCAGGATCAGTTGCACCTAGAGGAAGCTGTCCGAGAGTTACTGGATGTGGGTATTGAGGACGGTAGGACTCTTGGACTTTCCTGAGCTCTTTCTTTTTTCTTTGTTCTTTTCTCTGTCCAGTCAAGCCGCACTGTTTGTGAAGCTTTGTTTTGGCCTCCTTCAGTCTCCGGAGATGCTCTGTAGTGCCCGCCGATAACATATTACGGCAAGCTCCTTTCTGCCATGCCGTTCGTCTGTCTACTTCGCTCGACATACGTTTTTGCAGATTTTTTGACTCTTGTTACTTGATTTTTTCTTGGTTTGTTTATGCTGCAGATGTGTTCTGTGACGACGAAATAGACTTAGTGAATGTGAACGCATGCAAAGAGTTGACGAAGGTGCAGAAGCCACAGACACAGTGGAGCAAGCCATCGAAGAATCATGATAAGATTCCAAACAACTATGTCAACCTCCCCAGGAAGAACCACACATACCGGATTCAACAGCCGCGAACCGTGATATAAAGACGGTGGGTGCCATTTTGGCAATTAGACATCAGAATGTGTAGTTAACACCGTAAGTTCTCTGTACATTTCCAGGATGTTGTGTTGTTTTTTTTTCTTCCAAACGTGGAGGACGAAAAAGTCTACCTGGCAGCTCTACTATGAAAGAAAGGTGTATGTAGTACAGATTGTACTGATGCTGGAGTCGCCAAAGCTGCTTGGCTAGATGTAGTATTCCAATACCTACAATACCAGATTCGAGGCAGCTTCTATTCCAAGCTGTGCATCAGAGTGTGTTGTTTGCTTCAAAATTTGGCAGTGAATTGCTGCTGATGATGAGAGAACATGAAAATAGATATCAAAAGTTTGCTTGCCCATAAATGGTGTGGGTTTTTTCAACTGCTGTGCAAATGATCTTCATGTGTGTTATCTGATGATCCTTCTTCAGTGTCTGGAAATATTTCTGGCAGGGTTTTTCCCTTCTTCATTTGGCAGCTTTGTCATTACTCCAATCCTTTGCACATGGTACCTTGCTTTTTCATTTGACTGGTAGTGCACATTTCTAACTTGGTGGACTTGCAAGATCAAAGCTTAACTTACTTGGGGTGTCCTCAAGTAAGAATTATTTTTTTGGTTTGATTGGGATGGTCTGAAAGGTTTCTTTCTTTCTGCTGTGGTCTGAAAACTGTAGCATTCTGTATCTATTCTGTGTTGCAGAATTTGCAGATTTGTTTCTCCAGACCAGAGGTGATCATAGATGTGTCAGATATGTTGTGGAACTTTGGAAAATTCTTTGACATAGTGTGCCGACTGATATAGCTTTGTTGTTTTTCACTGGGTAATGATGCTATGGGCTGATGACCTGGTGTGTTTCTAGATTCTGGATAGTTGAGCTGCCCGTGAATTAGGGAGGTTCATGGTGGAATTGTTAGCATTTTGTTCGAAACATTTGCTATCTGGGCTTTGCTAGGGAAAATGGTAACTGTCTTCTGTGTTGTAGACCTACATGAAGGAAGCTTTCAAAGTTACAGGCTTATGCATGACTAACTTTTGGTAGCTCTCTGTGTACTCTCTGCTGAAAATGTGATGAGGATAGGTGATTCTTGCCCTGTATTTGGAATGGGGTATCTTTTTCTTCTTTGTAGTGCATTCCTAGTCTTGTTGTATACCCTAATCTTCTTACTCAAATTCTCCAATCTCTAATAGTTATCATGATGTGATGCTGGATGGAAGTGGAGGGACATTATGTTAACACAGGTTTTGCTTGTTTTCTCGTATGGCTACCATCTAATGGAACCAAGGTTCAGCAATGGCCTGTTCGCTTGGATTCTGTGTGTTGGTACTGAGGGTTTCTTTCCACTCATAATAGGGTGCTGGTGATGGAGCCGCTTCCATAGTTTTGTTCAGTTAACAGTACATTTTTGTTGGTGATGGATTGTTTTCTTGTCTGATTCCATGGTGTCCTGTCTAATCGTTGTTTATTGCTGATTGCATTTGTTGCTTCCTAATCATGAAGGTGCACAAAGACATCTGTCCTGCTGCACATTTCAGAAAGAAATTGTTTGCCCGCCAACATGTAAAGGCTATTATTTAACTAAAGAACATGTCTATGTCTCTACCCTCTCCTATGCAGCTACCTAGTGTATTATGTAATGGGATTATGCGAGTATGTTTTTGAGGGTTAGCATTCTCTAGAAATTGTCGAGATTCCAACTCCAGAATATATGAATCTGGAGCATGTGTGCAGAGGGAGAGACATATGGGGGTGTTTTTAGTTTTTGGAATTTGTGATCACAGGTCCTGGCATTGAGCTCTGATCACAATGGCTGATCACAAGTTGCTTTAGGAAAGCCATTGACATAAGGCCTTGTTTCTTGCTTCATGGACAAGTGCTTTCCATTGGGAAGCTACAACTACTTTGAAAATATGTAGTTAATCAATGTTAAGAACCTTGGGAATGTTTTCATTTAAAATCAAGTCAAATGTCACATTATGGTGAGTTACAGTTTGATTGCTAACTCTCATGACTCTTGCATTTTGTCAATGCCTAACTAGTAGAGTCACTTGAAAGTAGAGGCACTTGAAAAAAACTAGTGTAAGGTTGTAATGTTATAATCACAATATCCTAATGGAAAGCTATCCTAAGTATTGTCTTTCAATATATGGTATTTGGTACATGGGTGGTTCATTATGATCAAATTTATGCAATTGTTAGAAAATTCCTTTACCCCAATTTACATTTAGGGGCTACCAAATGAAAGGAAGACTTGAGCAATGGAAAGCTATCATTGGTTGTTGTCAATGATTGGTTATCACAAGGATGGAAAGAGTGAGTAATGTATTGTATTGGAAAATGTAATGTATTGGAAACTAATATTGTGGTCTTTCTTGATTATTTCGTTTTCACATAACTCAACCTGAAACCCCTAGTTTTAAGCTTCCTCCAACTCCATGTCCAAACCTTTAGCGTCGAAAGTTGAAAGCCAAAACTTATTCCTTTTTCAAGTCTCTTAAGAATTCACATATATGGCTTCTTTTTATGCATCTTCAATTTGTCTTTGCAACACATATTGTCAAAAATCAATTCAGGATATTGTTCTTCAATCTTTTATTGACCTTCACAATAACATTGTTATTGTAGACTTGAAGGAATTTCAGTTTTTTCAAAGAGGATTTTAGGGCTTCATTCCATCTTCTAACATTAGTATGCATCACCCTTTGCAACCCAAAAAAAAGAGTTATAATAGATTCAAAGTGGAAGAATGTGGAAAAACCATAGTCATCCAACTTATCACCACGCATGGAAAAATGCAACACATGGTTTCATCATCACCAAAGGTTAGTTGCACACATGTGTTGATTTTGTTCATTGTTTCAATGCAATTTGATAATAATTTATATTTGAATTGTCACTATTGACAAGCCGATTCTTCTATTGAATAATTTTCTATTAATTTTGTAATAGGCAACCTACAATATTATATTGAAATCATATAATGGAATAAATGTATCTAGGTTAGAGAAATATTGTTCAAAATGGAGGGAATATTGAAATATGGTCAATTACTCATCAATACAAGTGGTACACATGGACCAAGGCAAACTTTCAAAGTGAATTGAATTGCCCAAGTCTATTTCATTCACAAATAACATGACGAACCTTGATATTCGTGTGTTTTGGTGATAATATTGAAAGTCTTTGATATTGTGATAATTTTAACAATGGTTGAAATGAAATTCTTGATACAAAGTATGTTCCACCTCATAAAATATTCAAATATTTTAATTTGCATTTTAACATTTGATTATGGGTCTTTTCCAGTGTTGGGCAATTTTCAAGAATTGGGTGAAGATTGTTTCCATTTTGAGGCCAGTTTTCATTTTGATTCTTATTAGTTATCATTTTTTTCACACAAGGGCTAGAATTCAAGTTTTTCAATTCTCACTATGAATTGATCAAATTCTAATTGACCTCGTTGCCAAACATTAGGAGAACTAACCAAGTTTTTTTTTTTAATTTTAAACTTGATACATGGGTAAGGTATTGGGTTTAAACCCAATCCAAGTTCTCACCCTTGTATGTAGTACATTAAAAAGTACGTGTTAAGTGTCAGATAACTATTTTTTAATAAATCCTTGTGCAAAGAGCACAAGGTATTCCATGAGTTTTTTCAACAAACTTCTAAAAGTTAGGGTTTAAAGCAGTTTCAACTTTCAATTGCTTCTTTCCCCCTCTTTCAATAGAAATAAAAGAGGTCCAAGTTCAAACTTGGCTCAACTTTGTGTTTTGTGTGATTTTGTCCATGAATAACAATTTTCCACATTTTTCAACTAAAAATAAATTAAAAAATTCAACTATGCATTGTGTTTTAAAGTTCTTTGCTGCATTTTTTAAAGATTTGACAATCTGTTTTTCTTTTTGCATGTTTTTCCCATTTTGCTTGTTCTTATATGCTTGTTTTTTGCTTGTCACTTTCTCCCATCACCTCTATCTTATGGCTTACTTCTTCATTACATGCCTACATATTCATCTATTTGTTCATTGTTTACATGTTCGTTGCTTGTGTGTTTGTCATTTACCTATGTCATTTGTTTGTTGTTCATCGTTTGTTGTTTACGTGTGCCACTTATGTTGCCTGCTCATTGCATGTTTACGTCACCTATTCGTCACCTTCTTGCATCACCTATTGACCTACATGTCGCTTATTAAGTACCCACCAAACTTGTTATTTGTTCATCACCTACTTCCTTGTTCATTGTCTCCTTCCGTGTGGTATTGCCCCCTTATCTATACGTGCAAGTTTTAAAATGAAAAGCAGGGAAGCCAACTATAGTTTAAGCCAACTTCCATTGAAGTAATTTTTTTCCTTTTGCAATTATTGTTTTTTTTTTTTAAAAATATTTTGTAGTTTTTTTTGTTTTTTTTTGTTTTTCCTTTTTAATTTTTTCTTTCACAAATTTTTTTTTCTTTATTCTTTTATAACATGTTGTAGTTTTTTCACTATTTTTTACTACATTTTAGAAAAACACCAAACAATACATGGTCACAATTTTCTTTCATGTTTTTTTTCTTGTATATGGAAAATAAGACTTTTTTCACTATATTTTTTTTTCTATAATTTTTTTCTTGTAAATTTAAGACAAACCTTCTTTTTTTAAAATTTCATGTATATGTTGAATAAGCATCTGGATTTTCATTTTCCTTTGATATTTGCATAATAGTTTTCTTTTGCGAGCTTTGGAGGATGTCAACATATTTTTGGTAACTAATATCATTTACATTGTTATTTTTCTGGTTTTTTTATCTTTTAATTGTAAAAAAAATCATCATTATTTCTTGCTTTTGCATGTTTAAAAATTTGTTGGTTGTGTTTCTACAAGCTTATTAAGCAAAGGTTCCTTATTCTAAAAGATTGACATTTTTTTTTAGTTTATTTTGTATCTATGTAAATGTTTCTCTTTGCTCATTTTTTGGGTTTTTTTTTTTTTAATTCCACTGATTTGGCCGAAATTATTGTGATTGTTGGGAAAAAATGAAATAATCATATGGGAATGAAAATAGGTTATTGGATATTTTAAGGAACGAAGTTCAAATGAACAATGAACCATTTGAAAAAAAGTTGAAAATTTTTCAAATCTTAAAACAAAATCTAATAAAATTTTGACAAACTAAAGATGTAAAATCAAAAAATATATTAGCACAATTGCATGAACAAAGAAATATATAGTGGCCCCATAATTGGAACTAATTGTGTTAGTCTTTTATTGCATTGATTACGGTGCAAAAGTTGATAACAAAGTTCCTCAATAAATGTGATGTCATGTATGTTTTATCCTAATCAAATAACAATGACAAATTCCATAACACAATTAAATAAAGGAATCATTTCATACTTTTTAAAAAATGGAATAAATAACACAAAAAAAACATGTGGATGTTGATAATGTTGTGCTTGCAAAGAAGTTTGAAGAAAAACTAAGCAATTTTGGTAGAGTAATAATCACAAAACAATCAACTTAAAAGAGACCTAACATTTTTACAACTTCAATTTCAAGTGGTTTTTGGGTCCACAATCCTTTTGAAAGAAAGACGAACTTCAACCAAAAAAAAAAAAGGTTTAGAGGATTTAACATTGTTAATTATTAAAACCCATCTTCTAATGTAGTTTGTTGAAAGTTTGTGGCTAAAAAGATTTATAATTAATTTATGTCCAAGATCGATGTTTCCATCCAGAAAATAGTTTTATCATGAGGTTTTGCTTGAATTGGTGGAAAAATGTAAGCAAAAATGGGTTTAACCATTGTTGGGGGATTGTATCACTATAACAACAAGTTCTAATCTATGGATGTCTCATGGAGCTCATGATGTTTTTGAATTTTTTTTGTGGAAGGCATTAAAACCCAAAACAAATTACTATTGGACTATTTTAAGCAGTAGAGATTATAAGACATGCATTAATAAGAAGTTTGACTAAGCTATTATATCGATATTGTGTAAGGAAGAAAATAATTGCTTATGTTAAAGGTGAAGGTTCTAATTTGAATGCCATGATTAATATTTAAAATATGTTGTTTGTTATTAAACTTAAGTTTGGAGGAAAGTTTTCAAGGTTATTGCAAGTTGGTTGTGCTTTCTCTAAGGATTGTCAGTATGTCACAACATAAGATAAAATATGCAAAAATATGAAAGAAGTGTCCATTGCTTTTGCCTAATCAAATTTGGAAAAGGTAAACATGAATGGAACAGAACTTGTATTGTTTTTAATCTTCATCCAAGGAAATTGAACATTCTAGTAAACACAAGCTTTTATTTTTTCAAATTATCTTTTGAGGTTTTTATTTTATTTCATTTTTGTACTTTCTTTTTTGATTGAATTGTTAACATGATGAACATTGATCTACAAGTTTGTAAGCAAAGTTATATTGTTTCAAGAAGCCTTGCAATATTGTTAGGTAATTGTCTAATGTTACATTAGGCAAATTGCTATAAGGATAATGTTCATGTCCCACGTCCTCTTACTTGGCATGTTGGACAAATAGTTGTCGATATTCTTTCCCTTGTGATTACTACATGTGTGTTGATCAATCCCATGGACATTGGTTCTTGAATGATGTTTTACATTCTATAATTACTATGAACACAAAACTAATGGAACAATTGTAAGATCTTCTAGTTTTGATAACATAATGGATGAAGATTTTAGAATGGTTAATGATTTGACCTTGTTGGATTCCAATATGAAAGGATGTGTATGTTGTTTTGGATTTCATTTCTCTATTTAAAAATAAAATATGAAAAAAAATATTATCTTTAATGTTAGATCCAAGGTTCAAAAATCTTAAGTCTGTTTGATTTTTAAGTAGTTAAGAACAAAAACATTATATTGTTCAAGAGTATAACATGAGGTCATTATTTCCAATGCTTTTGAAAGTCATCAACATTTGCATCATGTTGTAAAATTTGAGATTACATAACAAAACACTAATGTTGACAACAATTTAAACATATTTAAAATGATTATTGGTTGTAGTGAATTAATGAAGGACCTTTTTTACATGGAATTTTATCTTTCATGCATTACCATGTGGATATTAAGGAGATTAAAAATCCATTTGAGTGGTTGGAAAAACATGAATCATTATTTCCTATAATTGGGTTCCTTATTAAACAAACTTTTGGCATTCCAAGGTCATAAATAATGATTCAATTATTTCTTGATTGGTTAAAATTCATACTAATCTTAGGATATGTCATTTGCAATGTGATGACCTATAAATTATTTTTTTTGTAAGTTAAAATATAGCCTAATGATCATAGAGTTGATTGTAAAAGACCTTTTTATTTAGTGGAGTTAATTGAATTGGATATGAAATTAGAGGAATAGTTAAAAGAGTTTGAGGGTTCCTTAAAAAGGGACAAAGTTGTGGACATGTGAACTTGTGACATGTGTGGATAGTTGTATTTTAAACCATTTTTTAATGTCCATTTATGATTTCCATCCTTGAATTTTATTATCAAAATTTTAATTGGAAAATAGTATTGATTTTTGTTTTGATATCCAACCATAGAGAATTGCCATCTAAAAATCAACAATTTTCACATTTTGAAAACCATTTCTTAATATGAAAATTGGATAAATTATATATTAAGAAAAAATTGAAACCCAATCCAATTTTCTAAATGAAAAAAGAAAATTCTAAATAATTGGGTAATTCTAAAATTTTGTTCCTTCAATTCAAACTAGTGGTTTTCACAAAAAAATGATAATTACCCAACATTTCTATTCTCGTATTCGATACACCTAGTTGCAATGATGATACATTTTTCATATATTATTTGACTATACTTTGGTATCAATCTCGATGTTTTATTAATGAATAACACTTGGATCTTTATGCACATCAATCAATATGTCCAAAAATGGTCCCTTAATGACTAATATTATAAATGTATCACCATTTTGTATCAATAATATAACATAATTACTTGGCCCATTTATTTATTTTTTGCATTTTTAAATTAAATTTGATTTCATTATGTATTTTCATTCTATTTCTAGGTATGCACAATTGGTCCAAGCTATGTGTAAAGTTGATAACCATATCCCTCAATTTCACAAAGGAGAATGACACTTGTTGTGAAAATTGGATATTCATATATGGTGATTACCAAAAAAAAAGGTGGTGAATTCCAAATCTAATTTGAATATATTACAAAAGCATAGTTGGTATAAACTTGTTGATATTTAAGTTCATGTATAATCATGTCAACATTCTTCCCAATGCCCATGCAAGTGCATTTAATCCTAAAGGGATCAATCCCACCCACACATCATCAAAGACCACCAGTAAATTTGAAGGCAAGTGAAGTTAATGTAAGTGAATGGAACATGATACAAACTTTTTAAAAAAATATTGACTTAAATGGGCACTACTCATATGTATGCAAGTTTCTATATTGAAATAGGTTGAAAAATGGGCTAGTTGTTTTTTGATTTCAATTGATGTTCATGACTATGACAAACAATTCATATTATGTGCAAGGATTTTTCCTTGAAACATTAATCTATATAACATTCAAACATTTATTGATTTTTTCATGATATCTTTATATGCCATTTTTGTAAAATTATACCAAGATGGTGAACAAATACTTTTGATATTTCACCCATTTTCTGATATTGTGACAACTTGATTCTTAGTAAAATTGGTCTAATAAACTTATCATCTTGTGAACTTGAATTACAATTTGACTCATTTCATTGTTTCAACCATTTCAATTACAATTTCTCATTGCCATCTTGTTAACTTGTAACAACTTGATTGAATTAATCATTGTTTAGTCAATTTGTGAACTTATCATAAAGAAATTTATAACTATTATTCAAGATTTTCCTTACTATTTTATTTGAACCCTATCGACTAGGCCACTCTTGAAAGATTTATTCTACATAATTATTTTGGTTCCAAAAGTATGTGGACATTTGGTAAATTTAAACATGTGCCAACTACATTAAACACGTTAACCAAAGACCATCCAATTTGGACTTTTGTGAATTCAACTAAACAAAATTATGAAAATATTTCAATTGAAACCAATTTGAATTCAATTTGGTTTCAATTGAATTTATATTGATTCAATTCAACCAAGTTCAATTCAATCTCAACTCATTTCAATTTCAATTTTAGTTCAAATTTAAGTGAAATTTCATCCAATTAAAGTTGAATTATGCAAATTCATTCAATATTAAATCATTAAATTGGAACCTAATTTCTATAAATAACTCATCTTTTTCGTCAATTCATCCACATTAGTAGTGTAACAACATAAAGCCCAAATTTCATTCATAGCAAAGATGAACTAAAATATGATTTGTTTCACATTATAGTGCCATATAATTCACCAATAATGTACATTCAATATCCACAAGTGAAACAAAACATCAATATTGTAATGTTAACCTTGAGAAGAATTGCGTCATATGTATGTTTGAATTAAATTTATTTAACAATGGTGCAAGATGAAAGAAATAAACTAAAATAGTTACTTTACAAATGTAATTTGAATTCACTTTCACTGAATGACCTTGGAACTAAAAAATATAACACTAAAGAAATAATATTTTACATTGATGGAACCATGTTGTTACACATGTCATTGTTTTTCTATCTTTCTAGTTACAAAAATCTATCATCTTGAAACTCAAAGTGGTTAAACAATTTGGCATAAAAAAACCAAAAAAAACTAGTCAAAATGAATGGTATTGGACGAATGTTCATTGATAAACAAAAATATATTGAAGTTCAAAGTCTTTTAATTAAAATCAATGAAATGTGCACATCTATACACATAATTGTTTTTACAAATCTTTTTGTTTCATTATTACAAGTTCAATCCATTTGTCATGCAAGATTTTTCAAATTCAATACACATAATATTGATATTCCAACACCAAAGTTTTAGATGGAAAAAAAATGTTATAAATTTAACCAAGTCATCCACCAATTTGATTGAACAATTCATTAATACACTACATCATTTGAAATTGCCACACAATCACAAACCGTATGTGAAAAATTTAATGTTTCCATATACATCACTAGACAATTCAAATTTTCAATAATTCTTTTATAAAAACTAGACAAGGTTTAAACACAATGAATGGATCTTCTTCCAAAGTGATGGGGATGTATAGAACTTTCCTACATACAATAATCACCATGATCCATGTGTTAAATTGATTTTATTTTAGAACCATGAAAATTTCACAATGAGTGTTAAAGATGTTCAAGCAAAAAACACTACATTGGTTGAGTTTTGTATTAATAATTATGCAACACATGATAGGGCATATGGCATCTTCCAATGTTCATATGGCATCTTATGAAATAACTTAACTCACAAAAATTCATGTGGACATTATTTAATAACCTCAAATGTGGTAAATTCTCAAGAAGGAAAATGCACATTTATTTCATTAAGTTACAAATGTTGCCTTTCATGCTACTTTTTTTTATTGAATTTTATTCAAAAGAGACACTTGGACAAGCTGATTATACAATAGAAAAAAGACAAATCATTTTAAACAACACTTAATAATATTGTAGTTACATTGAATATGAATAAGTTGCTAGTTATGTCAACACCTATCATGTTTGTTTTGACTAAAAAATAACATGTGTTAGTTGACATGACTAGTTTATTTTGATTAAAACACAACAATTTGTAGTTGATATGGGTATTTCCGCACAAAAAACTAGCATAGGTGTTAGTTGATGTTGAATTATAGATTAAAAAATTCAAACAATTACAATTACATTTTAATCATTGATAAAATTCATAATTACAATTTTTCTCTACGTAAAATGCGCCTAGGCATGTACATAAGCCTCCCTCCCCTAGACATGTAAGTCATTTATAAGCTTCTTTTAAGCATGAGGGTCACTTATAAGCGTTTAGGCATGTTGCAAAAAGGATTGGGTTCAATCACCACTTCACATGATTACAAATATTGTCATAACAAAAAATATAAATACTCATTCATTTTGACATAACATATTATAATGTAATTTTAAATGACATATTTTAAAACATGAATCACTACACCTATTTACAAATTGCCACCTATATGACCTACTTATTTACTTACCTACATGCTTAAAAGGCTTACATATCTAACACAATTGGCACATATGTATTTATTAACATTTTCAATTTTGAAATTTTAACATATATAGTATGTAGCAAACCATGTCACCCATGGAATGATAAAAATTTGTCACACCATAATAGGTATTAACACCATATATACATCACCTACAATGCATGACACCTAAAGGGGGCTTGTAAAAAAGTTTGGCAGCCAAATTTGGGCCAAAAATTTCAGCATAAATCTGAGGAGTTTTTTGAATTTGGGTTAGGGGATGTAGGGTTAGGGTTATGGAGTGGTGCAGCCTCTGCTCCTTCTGGCGAGCCCGTGCATAGGCATGCACAAGCCCATATTGCTTCATCTTCACCCACATCCAATTCGCAAATAGTAGTGGCCACCATGGGGAGACTTAACAAACGAAAACAGCAGCTTAAGAGACTGGTTGAGGTCAGGTAGGCACATCACGACAAGAATGAATCTGGATGCGAGGAGGAGGAGGAGGTGACTGTGTTTGATGGCAAGATGACCGTTGATGTTGATGTTGACGCACTTGGCGAGGACACTATTTGGCAGGAGGAAGAGCTTGAGTTTGAGGACGTGGAAGAGCCTGGCAAGGACAAAGCGGAGCAGGCGCAAGGACGGTTGGAGGAGTTGCGAGTCCAACTGAAGAGCAAGCGGCATGCTCGTTACGTGGGGAACTCGGAATGCTCAAAGCGCCGGCGTCGCCAAAAGCAGAGGAAAGCAGTTGTTGGGACCAAAAAGCTGACCTCGTTCTTTGCGCCTGTCGCCAACGATGACAGCAACAACGAAGATGACATATTTAAGCAACGAACATAACAGGGTTAAGGGTTAAGCTCCCTATAAATCCTTGTGGCCAAATATGGGCCGCTTTAACCAAATTTGAACGAAAGTCATCAATTTTGACCGACAATATCTTTGTCAAATTTTTTTTTTGACAAATGGGTTGCGTAACTTTGTTCAGCATGTGAAGTACTGCATAAATACGCCGAGTTTTTGGGGTTACACGTTGTGTGGGAAGAATATTTAAGCTTGACATTTGGGGTTGCCTTTAGGTGTCATGCAGTGTAGTGATTGGCATTGTTTGATTTGACTAAAGTTTTTTAGTTGACCTAGTTAATTAAAATATGCTTACTTTTTGGAAGGGGAAAAAAATAAAGGAGAAAACCCCTTCTAATCATTTGGTACAAATAAATTTAATCACATGAATCATTTTAATCAATGTTAAGTGCACAAAAGACAACGTTTTGTAAAAATGATTGAATATGAAATACATTTTACGTGGACACCAACAAAACCATTATCCAAATGTCTCCAAATTAGTTCAAATTTTTCTCATATTTTATATATTAATTCACTTAGTCTGTCCATCAGTCAGTCAGTCGAGGTCCTAAAACCCAGATCACTTTACTGTCCCCCCAAACTCGAGGGCCCAAAAACTATTTAGGACTTCGAGTTCTTACTTCTTACTTTTACTTTTATGTCCGTTTCCGCGCAACAACTGCCGTCGTCGATGGGGGAGGTATTTCGGGATTTGGAGGGTGGGTGAGGAGATTTGGGTGCGCTTTTTTTGGGCTAAGGGTTTAGGAGGGTCATGATTTTTATTTTTTTTGTGGAGGGGGGGAGGGGGTGGGGTGGGGTTCTAGGGGTCTTAATAGGTGGAAGTGAACTGAAGTGGGAAATGCGAAGGACCGGGTGGGGGGGATCGACGGGGTGCATTATGCACCGGGTTCACACTAGTTATAATAAGGACACAAATTTCTATTTATTTGGCTCTAACATTAATTATTATTCATAAAATGAAATGATTAATATTCAATTGTTTGAATTTTGAAATATATCCATAAACACAAATTGATATATAAAATCACTTTCTCCCATTAAAAAAATTTCTTGACCATCTTCAACCTTTACAAATGAGAAATAATCAAATTGATCCAAGTGTTACCATATAAATGCATTGATTACAAACAATTGCACAATCACATGATGGGATGCACTTGTTCATCGACATTGCACATTTTGGAACTCACATTCTCATATTTATTTTCTTACATAAATCATAAACATTGAAGCATAAATGTATATAGATGAAATGGTACAAATAAGTATTACAAAACCTTTTTGGCATTTAAAGATCCAAATGTTTTATTGATCTTATTAAACATTTTTGGGAATTTTGAACAATGATATATATGCCAAATTCATAACATAATTATCATATGAAACATTTACCACTTTAGGAAATAAATATATTATAGCAACATTCAATGCAAATACAAGAAATTTTATTCATGTAGTGGCCATATTTAAACTTTCAACATTGTTAATGTTGGTTAATTTATAATTCATTAAAAAAAATTGAACTTAAAAGAAACATTATATTCAATAATAATTAATTATTTCAACATTGAAATGTTTATCAAAACTCAACATTATGAAGTGAACTTCAACAAACTTATTAATCATGACACAATGAAGTTTTAATTTAAGGAAATCATGACAAATATTTGATATTTTAGGGTCAAGACTTAATGCAAGGTGCTTTGAAGATTTAAAGAATATTATTATTGATGAACACAAAATATTCTTATCAATGGATCATCCATTTCAAAATGAATCAAATCATTTATTGAATGGCCTTGAAGAAAATTGCCCACCACCATCACAAACAACAATAAATGTGTGGGCAACCTTGTGGAAAAAGGTAGTTGAAATTCAGTAGAAACATATGTTGGAGACCCTCGGGTTAAGGGATCCAATTGTGGTAATTTTTTCATGTACATTTTTTTCAATTTATTTTGCATTTCATACCTTGGAGTGTTGGCCAAAGCTATTCATCAACCATTTACTTGATTCAATGCACATTGTGAAAAATGTATGCAAGTCACCATTAAAACATTTATAACAAACTTGGGTGCATCCAACATGAAGAAGCTTATTTGGACACCTTAACCCAATGCTATAAGCAAGTTCATGTACATGGCAACTCATTGCACTTTGTAGGAAAAATAATGAAAGGTGTTTTTGGAAGTTCCTAAATTTGTCAAGATGCCAATACAATTTGGTGCAACTTTGCACAACTCATTAAAAAAGAATATTCTTTTTAAAGTTTGAAATCACATGATTTTTACAACATCATCCAATATCATTTATCTTTTTTAGTTATTTGTTTGATGACATTAGGGATCATGGATTCAATTTACAAGTTGACACAACTCATTTGTTGGATTTGTTCCAAAGATGTGAATGGAAGGATGTCACTAGGTGAATGGCAAAGATTCAACATTTGGTAGAATGTTGCCAAGAGATATGGTGGGGATTCAACAAGGTAATTTGAAGATGGTTAGTTAGTTGGATATGATGAAAACATTTCATTAGTTTGATGTTCAAATTAATTTTGAAGGGAAAATGTTCTGGATGTAATTATGGAACTTTAATGAGGATTTGGAGATTTTTGTTTACACACATAAAAATTTAAAAAGTTGCTCAAGAATAAAATAGAGACATAGTAAGTAGTTTAGAATACTATTAGGTTGTGATCCATATATTTTACTATTCTCCATTTTAAATTTCTACATTTTATACTACAAATGTTTGATATATTCAATTATGAATAAAGAAAACAATAGAATATTAATAAGGAAACAATGAGACTACTTCAAAACTATTGTGTATTCTAACTAAATTATGAATCTTGACCACATATTTTGATTATAAAGAATAATAAAATATGTGGGAAATAAGAAGATAATGATTGTAATAAGAAAAATGTGTGAATACAATCTATAGAGGAAATATGATGAATAAAACCACAAATTGTGTATGTTATAAGTATGTTTGAAAATATAATTTGTATTGTTTATTACTACATATAGAGAAATTATGAATAGAATTTGTGCCTACCAAAGGAGTTTCCCCGTGATGAAAAAATAAACATTTGTCATGATAACTCTTTTACATGTGCAATTTTGAACTTCATTTATCAATGGCCAATAACATTTTTTGGTACATTTGGTGCAAGAAGTGAAGTTGGTAGGAATAATGCAACTTCTTAATGAATGTTTTTCATTAATAAGTATTTCAAAACATTGAAAATTTTTGTTCAACAATGATCACATCTAAAAGGTAGCATGGTTGAAGGTTATTTCATGCAAAAAATCATGGGTTTATACCATGATATCATTGGAGATTGGGATGGTTATGTTCTTTGAGCTTGGAAGATGAACAAGATGAACAAGATGAACAAAATCCATGCACAATTGGTAATTCATTTCATAAATCTCACATCAATTTAATTCCTAGTTTTTTACTTATTTTATTTCATTTTTTAATTTTCCATTTTGGATTTGATTTTTTGAAAAAACGTTTTGGGAGGTGTTAAGGGAGGTTTTGCAAAGTAATGGGAAGTTGAAGAAATTCCTAGGCCAATTAAACATGACTTTGTAATAACTAAATTTGTTATTATTTTATATTACATAACAAATGAAAAAGTTGGTGGAAAGTTATAGTGAAAATGAGAAGGTGAATGAAAATGATCACAAAGGATGGGTGAATGTTCATCACATGTAAGCACCATGCCCTTGTAAAATATTAAACCTTGAAAAATGAATTGTAGCAATTGTTATGGCAACAAAGGACGTTGGGGAGGAAATGAGCGAATGAATGAAAATATGATATTTTAGGTGAAATGTTTTTCATTTATGGTCCTCTTGAAAATATAAATTTATAATAGAATAAACTCGACAAAATATCTACAACTTTTTGAATACTTTTTAAATTTGTGAATTACGAATGTTTCGGTTGAAACACATATGTATGTAGGTTAAACCTAAAATTTGAAGGAATGTTAGTAACATGGTGGAACTCCTTGCTTTTGTAGTCGCTTGTGAATATGAAGCATGGACATATTGTGAAGTGAGGGGCCTCCAATCGACATTTTCATGTTGAAGCAATTGATGCCAAAAGGTGTACATGTGATTTTGGTATTAGATGCAAATTCAAAGAGGGTGAAAGTATCATCAACTATGTTGGTATATTTAAGGAGATTGACAACCAACCATTTTCAATTCCAAAAAATGTGAAACATTTTTTTTTCTTCTAAATTTTTTGAATCTAAATTGGATTTGTCCTTCAAGATTATCTTCAATGGGATTTTACATTGTTTGGTAACTTTGAACCCATGGATTGGGATGACATGAGACATGTGATTGGATTGTGTGTTGGATAAATCACTATAAGCCCTTCGTTTATTGTAGGCAATACCAATGATGAATTTAACAATGACCAATAATACAACTAATAATCTGATGATGAAAGTATTAATGTTGGAGATGAGACAACTCCAAACTTGTTTATACATGAAGTTTAGTTAGATGACCATGCGGATTACTAATCATGTTTTTCAAAGAACTGGAGAGATGAATCTATTTTTCTTAGGGATGAGATGACAATCATCACAATTGATTAAAAACAATTAGCATTGAAATCTACATGTGTTTGGTGCAAATTTAGAGCTTAGATTAATGGGATTGATTTTTGTAAAAAAGATATAATTTGAATGTAGAATTGGTCGGGATAAAAATTATTAAATTGTCCAAATGATGGTGTATCATTGAATGGACTCTAAGCTCAAGATGGTGAGAAAGATTTAAAATCTATAAAAACATTTCCCAAGAAAATACATTGTTTGGGGATGATTGTACAAAAAAGTTATGCAAAATTTCCCATGTGCTAATTCTTCAACATTTCTTGTCATTGGAATATTTTAATTATATTCTAGCTATATTCTAAATATATTATCATATAAACTACATGCACCTTATTTACATTTAAATAAATTATAAATTATTTTGCATGTTGTTTGGAATAAAATGGAAATGATTTCCCCTAAGAGGTTTTGTACTATGTGCCATGAAGAAATAAAATTTACCTTGTTCAAAGTGTTCATAGATTTTGTAATATTATCATCCAAGTTTTACAAATAAAATATCAAATAAATACACAATCATTGCAATTATAATTACAATCAATAGGGTTTGATCCAACTTTGGACAACTCATTTAACAAATAATATGGTTTTTCAAGCTTGAAAACACATGAATTATACAATATTATGCAATACCACTTGTCTCTTTCAATTCAAGGCTTGATAACACCAAGGGCAACAAAATCAATTTCCAAGTTGACATGACTCTCATTAATTTCATCTTCTATATCACATGTTTCATAAATTATATATAAAAAAATTTCCTTAAAGATTAACCATAAACTGATTTCACACATTCAATAAATTATACAAAAATAACTTCCCTATGGAAGTAACCATAGATTGAATTCACATGTTTCATAAATTATAGAAAGTGTAACTTCCCTTAGGGACTAACCTAAGATTGATCGTGCATGTTTCATAAAATTATTAAAAAGTTACCCAAAACAAAGAATAATTTCCCCAAGTGACTAACCATAGAGTTCATATTTTGCATTCAAATTTGTGGATTATGATCCACAATAGAAGCACATAGATTGAGCAACCTCCTTTCTTGTGCAAAAAACATTGATACATGTTAAGGTAAAAACATTTCACAATTAGCTACTCATTTTGGTAGCCATTTGGACGCATGATTAAAAATGTTGAACATTTATCACATTAAACAAATCTACCACAAATTTTAATTTAGAAACCAAATTTTTTAAATCTTGATTATAATAGATCCAAAGATGTGAATCATAATATTGTACATTTTGTGCAACATGTACGTTACAAATAATTTTATTATATACTTTAATGACCATATTTTCTTGCAAAGTCATATTAGGTAATTAGTTGTGGGTGCATATTTTGATGCTTTTTTTTTGTTGCAATGGGCCATTTAGTTGGCTTATCATCAAAGACATTATTAAATTTCCCCTCCTCAAGTAAAAATCACATTTTAAAATTATTTTATGTTTACCTTGTTTTACATAGGCATGTAAAATCATATATATATATATATATATATATATATATATATATAGACACACACACACTTACACTATTTTATATGACTGTGTAAAATTATATAAATATATTAATTATGGTACATACACTTACACTCTTTTACACAACATAAAATAATTTTATATAATTTTACATTTAAACATTTTGTATTTTACATTTACACTTAAATGAATGTAAATGAATATTATACACGTACACACACAACACTGGTCTAAACCAAACATATTCATACCCAAACTTGGTCATTAAAATTATATTTTGTTCCTTTTTTTATTTACTTAAAAAAATTACCATGAGTTCTAGCTTCTCAAAGTATTTCACAATTAGAGGATTGTTGGTTTTCAGGCTTAAAAAAAATAGAAAAAAAGAATTGCCATAATTCATGAAGGAACGGGCCATTTTTTGGGTGGTTATTTGAACATTGTCAAATTTGTTGAGAACCATGATTCTATATTGAAACCAGGTATTTGAATTTTTTTGAGAACCATGATTGCACCTGTAAAGAACCTCCCCTGATACCCGGTGAGTTTGGTGCAGTTTCTAATACCCACCCAACACTTGATCACCGATGTGGGTGGGAATTTTGATTTTTATTGTTAATAACCACCGGTTCCAGTTTTTAAATATTTGAAAATCACAAAACACTCAATTGTGATGTTTTTGGAGCAAAAAATTACAATTGACAAACCACCATTTGTCATTACGCACATGGTGCCCAAAACTTCAAAGAACCGGAGGTTATCAAAGAAGTAATAGGCTTGTCAGCAGTTGCAGTTTATATAGGTGGTGGTTATTCGACTTTTTAAAATTTCTTACCTTCCAGGTTATATAGTAAGGTTATCCGTAAAGTCACCCTCTCTTTCACCCCCTATCCTCTCTTTCAATGGTATCTACAAAAGTAAGGAAATTTTATTAAATCTCAGTCTGAAATGCTGAGTTTCAGCATTCAAGGTTCAAGAGTAGTTATAGTAATTGTACAGGTAGGAACAGTGAAAATATACGTAGCAACAATGGAAGCGCTCGGGAAAAAGGAAAGACAGGATGAAACTCAGTTTACCACCAAAATTGGGGGAGAACCTAAGTTTGGGTCCCAGTTATTTCCTTTTGTAAAATTTTCATTCCCAGTTACGCACACAGACAGGATGAAACTCAGTTTACCACCAAAATTGGGGGAGAATCTAAGTTTGGGTCCCAGTTATTTCCTTTTGTAAAATTTTCATTCCCAGTTACACACACGTTTGATGACCTATTATGCTGAAACTGGCTGTTCTCACCCCCTTAATCACCTGACTTCATGGATAACTCTAGTACTATTAGTGTATAAAATATACAAAGAGTTCAATGTGCAATAACTATTTCCAGACTAAGAACTTTAAGAACAGCCTTGATAACCTCCGGTTCTTTTTATATCCGTCTGGCATCTGTAGGTGGTGTATATATATACACACACACTATGCGCTATATATTGAGGTGGGGTGGAGGAGGGGCAGGGGGTGGGGCAGGTTTGGGCAAGGTAAAGGGCAGGGGCAGCTAAAGTTGAAAAAGAAATGCAGGTACAAGGTAATAAATTGCCAAGCTTGCAGAAACCCTAATCTGTTGGAAGCCAAGAATTTCCACTTTCTTTGCTTTCTCTGCACAAGTCTCTCTCACGTTGGAAGCGTCGAGTGCTCGCTTGCGCAGCAGCCATGCGGCACCGGGATTGATACTCTTCTTTTTCTTCTTCTGTTACAGCACTTGTAGTCTCGTGTACCCATCCAGCATTGTACTCGCTTCTTCTTCTTCTTCTTTTAGCTTCTGCATGGTTCCGCTTCTCTTTTGTTCTGCATAATTGTAGCTTTTACGTGGCCGGCTATATACAACAGCGTCGTCGGGTTGGTGTTGGCGACTGCGAAAAGGAAGCAGAAGCAGCAGCAGGACGATGACGACGATTTGTTGGAGAATGGGTCGGTGGGAATCGGCGGATGAGGAAGAAGAGGAGGAGAAGGAGGCTTGAGAGATCTTTGTCTACCCATGGCGCACCAAACTTCTCGTCTTCATCGTCTCCTTACGCTTCTTGATAGTATCCCTTCATACTTCTCCATCATGTGGTTTTGTTTTTGGTTTGATTTTCCGTCTCTTCTTTGGGTGGGTGTGGGTATGGGGGAAAAGGGGGGCGTGTGGGTGATGGGCTTTGTTGCTTTATTGTCCCCATTTTGAACTTCTAGGGTTATCTTTTCTGTTTTGGACAAGTGGGTTGGTTTAATATTTTGAAAATTGTGACCTCCTCAAATGTTTTGGTTTTCTGAACGAGAGAGAGAGAGAGAGAGAGAGAGAGAGAGAGAGAGAGAAGCAATGAATGAAGGAAGGAATGAAGAAAGCCCTAGGGTTCCATAGAGTGAGCAAAGGGACATTGCAAATAGATAGTGTGACATATAACCCTTGACTCTGAGGAAAAGCTGGATCGACTCCTGGCACGAGGAAGACAGCAGCCCGGCAAATTGGTGAGCTAGCCAAGCTACATCGTGGGGAGCTTCGTCCCCTTCTGCGACGGGTATAGTTTGTTTACAAAACCCAGAGTGGCCTTAAATTGCTGGTCTCTTTTTTTTCCCCTTTTTTAGGGTTTCAGCTGAAACTAAATTGATCCAAGAGGATAATGCACATCTTCAATGTAGGAGCTGATTATGGGTTGTGGAGCTGTACTGGTTGCGGAAATGACAATGATGACCTATTAGTAGAGCCTGGTTTGTCGGGAATAGGTAAGGCAATTTTTGCGCAGCAAGAGCTGGGATACAAGGGTGGCAGCTGCACAGGCCATAGGTGCCATTGCAGAGAATGTGCCACATGTTACAGTGAGGGAGGTTTTGGCCAAAGCAGAGGCAGCACTTGCTAAAGATGGTGTACCCACAAGTCTCTTGGAGGCTCTTGTCACCAGTCAAGAAGCAGAAAGTGAATCTAGCACATCTCTGGCCTTTCATAGGTATGTATACAGTCTGATTGTTGTTCCCTGACATAACCTGTTCTGTGATTTGTCATGAGATTTAGGCTAAATCAGGGTTGTGCAATAAGCTTTGTTTTGCTGCCAACAGCAGTTTCATCAGGCTATCATCATACATATGTCCTTGGAAGATGGAGGCAGATAGAAGATTGCAGGTCCTTCAGTGGCACACATCCCCATAATGTCCAGCTTGTATCACATTACCCATATCATTGTGCTCTGGGAACCACTGTTTTTATGGGGGAAGATCTCAAACACACACCACATCACCATTGGCAGCATTGGAGTGCTACCTGGGAAATTAGGGTTATGGTTCTTTTTTGCCATGTGAAGCTATGCCAAAGAGTCAGAATGGGGGGATGAATTGCAGGATCCCACCTGGTCAGTTTGTGAAGTGCACCTCGTTCATAATCATAAGGACATGAAAATTTGACAGGAGTTAGGGATTGGATGCAGCTTTGACATGCAGAGGGTCCTGGAATTTGGAGCACAGTTGTTGTCTTCTGGAGGCCAGGTTTTTGTCAAACTGCATCATCCTGAGACTGTGAATTGTGGGGAGCAAACTCTTTTTTTGTCATACTCAAAATCTGTCTTCTCAGGCTGTTAATGCTGAAGGCAATTTTGATGATTGTGCAGGAGTATGATGTGGGAGTTGACAACACTAAAACGCCTGCTGAACGCTTGGCTCGTCAAAAACAGAATCTTCGTCGCCGCTTGGGTAATTTCTTTCCCATTGTTTATAAAACTTCTTTCTTTGAAAGACTCTTCCAGTATCTATGTGACCCTGTAGTGCAACTGATGTCAGGAGTTTGGAAGTGTAGGTCAATGGATTGTAGTCTATTGAGTCTCCTTTGTTTCACCTGTTAGAACTAGCTCTATTGAATAGGTCTCTTGGTTGGACTCCTCTGTCATTAGTCAGTCAGAAGAGTTACCTCTGTTTCAAAAACCTTTGTTGCACTTGGTGAAGGATGAGAAACCCGGTTGCAATGGGTGCAGGATTGGACGGATGTGAACAGTTCATGGATGTGAATGACATGATTCGAGATGAAGATTTGTTGAGTCATCGAGCAATGATCAGTGGTGGGGAAGCACTAACCCGGGACTACTTTTCACAGCCCGAAGCAGTGAAGCAGGAAGTGCAGGAATTGATGGCGAATATGATTCCTGGAGGGCCTCTTTCCAGAACTCTCAGTGCAAGAGAACGGAACATGCTGAAGCGCAAGGCTAAGGTTGTGGTGAAAGATGGAGTCAAAGAGTGGGGAGAGGAAGAGGAGGTTGAGGAACCTTCTTCTAAGCGACCCAAACCTGTTAAGTCTGTAATCACAGAGCAACCGGGAGAGAATAAGGTGCTGCTAAGCCAATACCCATTTGATATTCAAACTCTTGCTTAACGAGTTTGTTTCATTTAGACATGTGCATAGTTTGAGCTATGGTTTGGTCTAGTTTTGTCTGCACAAGATATAGTCTCTTTCCTCCATTTGCTTGAAACACTAGATGAAGGTAGGCTTGCTGTGATCTCTTGGTTGCATGTGAATGCTTTCTAGCACTCAGGTGCTTCTCAGTCCTGACAATATTTGTTGTGTTTAAACTATAAGACCTCTGCACAATCTATGTTAAACTGTACATATATACAAGAAGTGAATTGTCAACCCCTAGTAAATTCCTACCATATTTGTGCAGGTTGTAGTAGATGTGGCATTAGATGATGACAATGAAGAGATGGATGGTGATGGGGAGTGGCCCTTCGCTCCATTCGTGGAGCTTCTTATCCACGATATGTTTGATCCAGGTTATCTTTCTTCCTCCCTTGTGATGAATCTCTCCAGTTCCTGGTGGTCTTTTTTATGAAAATTTCTTGAACTCCCAGAAACCATCTGTTTTGCAGTTTGGGAGATTCGACATGGAAGCATGATGGCATTGCGGGAAATACTAAGCAACCAAGCAGCGTCAGCTGCTGTTGTGGCCCCTACCATGGATGTTCATGCAACTAACCCAATTGTGATAGATTCTCATGCAACTAACTCAATTGCAGTTGATTCTCATGCAACTAACTCAATTGCAGTTGATTCTCATGCAACCAACTCAAATGCAATTGATTCTCATGCAACTAACTCAAATGCAATTGATTCTCATGCAACTAACTCAAATGCAATTGATTCTCATGCAACTAACTCAATTGCAGTTGCTCACAAGGATGAGACCTCACTACCTGAGGCTCAAAAGGAAAGAATCATTGATCTAAATCTAGATTGTCAGTTGGAGGAAGAGAATGGAGATTCCAAAAAGGGAAAAACAGACCATGACAGTCACAAGTGGACTGGACTTCCAGAGATTTCAAATGCCAAGCTTGGCTGGATGAAATCTGATCTTCCTTTGGTGAAGACAGAATTGAGTTTAGGCTCAGTAGGTGCTGAGGTGAAATTTGGCATGGTGAAGCCTGAGCTAGAAGCAGGCAATGTAAAGCCAGATTTGGAGTTAGGTCTGTTGAAACCCAGTTGGGAATTTGGGCCTGTAAAGCCTGATTGGGATTTGGGTCCTATGAAGCCAGAGTTGGAGCTTGATCTGAACATGTCAGTTAAAGAGGAAGTAGTTCTGGGAAAAGAAAGGAAGTTAGGTTATGATGGGATCCTCTCAAACGAACTTTTGCTACATCAAGAACAGGATACTTCAAAGCAAAGTGATGAGCTGAAGGTTGTTGTCACTGCAAAGAAAGCTTGGACTGCCAATCTGGAGTTTCTGCAAGACTGCATCATTCGCCTCCTCTGTGTGTTTGCTCTGGATCGGTAAGCTGCTTATGCAGTAAGGACATGATGTTTATGTAAACATCAGAATGGACTTGCAATTGTAACTCAGCTGATCTAACATGATGGATTTGACTTCCTCCAAGAAAGCACTTATTTGCAGTAGTGCTTACTTTGCTCCCTTAGGGAACATAGATGGATGCAACATGCTGTAGGTGCTGTCCTTGGGGTTGAGGAGTTCTCTGGAAAGTCATTTATAAGTGTGCATCACAAACATACATAGTCCTTTTGTACAGAGGGTGGATGTTGCATAATTTCTTTGCTTGTGAAGACCTTTGAGTTGTCTTTATCCTACAGGTTTGGAGATTATGTGTCAGACCAGGTAGTGGCACCTGTTCGTGAAACTTGTGCACAAGCCATGGGAGCTGCAGTGAAGCAGATGCCACCTCGCTTTGTACATGAAACTCTCAGTGTGTTGCTTCAAATGCAGGTAAGTTGCCATTGCTATTTTAATCCTACAAATTGTTGATCAGAAAGTTTGATTCTTGCTGAGCTGCTGTTGCCCTCACGTGCCCCCCAGTTTCAAACAAAAGTGGGTGCTGGTATAAGTTGTGTTGCAGAGTCGTCCAGAGTGGGAGGTGCGACATGGCAGCTTGTTGGGCATCAAATACCTTGTTGCTGTTCGCCAGGTATCTTAATTTGACCTGGACTTGCTGCCTGTGTTCTCATGTGATCAATATGCCTTTTCTCCCTCCCTCTTTGGTATTCAATTGACATGTCTTCACATATATGGGGATGGGATAGGCTATGAGGTTTGACGCACAGTACAAATTTTCTGACAGGATATCTGCACAGACTTCCCTCATCTAAGATAACAGAAGGATTCATGGTCTTGATATTGACATTTATTACAATGTCAGCTGTTGTTCCATATGTGTAATCCAAAGTTTTTGCTGAATTTCCATTCGAATATGTATGGTGTAACAGGAGATGTTGCAGGAGCTGCTGCCTAGGGTGCTGCCAGCATGTATGGCAGGCCTGGAGGATGCAGATGATGATGTGCGGGCTGTTGCAGCTGAGGCTTTAACTCCAGCTGCTTCAGCCATTGTGACATCTGCTGGCCATGCAGTCAACACCATCCTATTGTCATTATGGGATATTTTACTTGACTTGGATGATCTCAGTCCCTCCACGAGTAGGTGTGTATGTGTGTTATGGAATGCTTTGATTTGTGGTGCTTTCCTGTTAAAAATGGGGGATGTGACTGAATGATGGGTGCTTTTGTGTTCTGACATTGGGAACTTGGGTTGTCTCTGGGGCAGTGTAATGCACTTGTTAGCAGAACTGTACTCACAGCCAGCAGTGGTGTCCAAAGCTGTGATGGAAAAGCCACCCTTGCTGGACCTCAATGAGATAATGGATTTGGATGACCCATCAGGCTCTAACACCATGAGTGGTGGCACTGAGGATGATCCTTTCTTGCTGTCCACTCTTGCACCCCGCTTGTGGCCTTTCATGCGCCACAATATTTGCTCTGTACGCCTTGCTGCTATTAGTACCCTGGTATAACAGCCCTTCCCACCTTATGCAATCTGATCTCTTCTGCATACCATATTACTCATCTCATGAAACCTACTTTGCTCTTAAAATCCAAAAGGATGGGGAGAGAATATGTAGGTTAACCATTCTCATGCTTGTTTGAGCCTTACCACTCATTGGGCAGGAAAAAAAGTGCAAGGTTCTGTTGTCAAGTATCTGTGACTTGCTTAGAGCTAATGCTGGGCTATGCAGGAGCGACTTCTTGAGTCAGGGGATCATAGAGCAACTGGCACTGCTGGGAGTTCTTGGGCTGTGCCTATATTGGGTGATGCCCTACGTATAGTATTTCAGAACCTGCTTCTGGAATCTAATGAGCTCATCCTTCAGTCTTCTGAACGTGTGTGGCGCTTGTTACTCCAGGTTTGGAACGTTCTTGAGTTTTAGTGCTGTGGTTTGAGCTGCAGTTGATTGACAAACCTGCATGTGAACTTTCTCTTCACTAGTTTGCTATGAATTAGCTGGTTTATCAAAGGTAAGTATACACTGGGAGCATTCTTTGCATTTGAGAATGGGGTTGTGCATGTTTTGTGAGGGACAGTGTCCACAGGCAGATTTGGCAGAAGCAGTCCAGTTGTATTTCTCATCCTGGTTGAAGCTAGCAAGCACACCAGCAGGAGCGCCTCTAGAGACCTCCAGAATGTTTTCTCCCACCTCGTTGCCCAGGAAGAGTCAGGTCAAAGCCATGGCCAAGATGAAAGCTGCCAGAGGGGGAGGGACCTTGAGCACTGCAGAATCAAGCTGCCAAGTTCCGCCAAGGCCCAACAAATTCCGTGAGCAGTCTGTTGTTGTAGTTGGAGCTGATGGTGAAAAATCAGTAGTGCTAATGCGTGTTGCGACTGCAAATGCTCTTGGCATATTGGCAGCAAATATGCCATCCACTGTTTTTGCCTCTTTGGTGGATTCGCTTGCAGAGTTGCTGTCTTCTTCACTAGGTACCCAGCGTCAGGTGAAGTTCATGTCTTCTTTCTTGTGTATCATGGAAACTGTTGCCAGAGTACTGGATTTTGTCTGCCTGTAAAAAACTCCCGAGCTAGACCAGTTTTGTATGCTGACTATGTTCATTGTCCAGGTAGCATCTATGGTGGTTGTGTCCTGGTTCAAAGAGTTCAGACTATTGCCAGGCAAGGCAAACATTCCAGAAGCAGTGGCTGCAGCTCAACCAATAATGGGCCGTCTGTTAGAGCTTTTAGCATGCGGGGATGCAGGATCCCCAACACCAGGGTCCAATCTGCCATATGCAGAGCTTCTCCGGATGTTTGCTAAAATGCGCACTGAAGCTAGTGCTCTCATCAAGCATGCTGAAACCATGGGTTCCTTTAAGGCCTCATTCCTTGCAGGGTTACCAGCAACTACAGCCATGAGTGCTGAAGCTGCAGTTGAGTTGGCAACAAAGCTGGTGCAACCACCAAATGATGCACATGATGGTGAGGCTGATGGCAAGTCTAATGCAATTTATGATGCCATGGAATCTGCCCGTCAACAGCTGCTTGCTACTGCTGGGTACCTTCTGGTTGTACAGGTCTGTAATAACATAGCTGTCTCTTATGGGTTTGTTTTGTCTATTGTGTTTCTTTATGCCAAGTTCTTCAGCTTTCATAGTTGTGTGCTTCATTCATCTCTTTCCTGACTCCATGTTTCTACATTTGGTCATATCCTGAAAATTTGTACTGCAGGGCAACTTACATATGAGCGTGCTGGCATCACTTGCGGGTGCTGTTGTGTGGATGGCGGAACTCCCTATAAAGCTCAACCCTGTGATTCAGCCGTTAATGGCAGCCATCAAGCGTGAGCAGGTCAGAGAGAAGCATGTGTAAAAAGTAGGGTGGTGTTCAGAAACATCCAGTACCAAAAGAATCAATTATACTCTGTTGTGTGAGGTGGCTACAAGTATTTTCTCTTTGATATGTCATAAGCAAAGCGTATTCTGCATTTTCTGAAGGGTTCTGTGGTGGCAAGGACTTCCATCTAATGGCTGACTAATGCTGATGATAGTTGATGTTGGTGATGTATTACAGCCTCCGACTGATATGAGCATTGATGGAAAATTGCAGGAAGAGGCATTACAGCAACCAGCAGCTGAGGCACTAGCAGAAGTCATAGTGCAATGTGTGGGACGCAAACCTAGTCCAAATGAGAAGCTCATAAAAAACCTTTGTGCACTGACATGTGCGGATCCAGTAGAGACCCCAAAAGCTACAGAGGCAAATGCAGCAACAGTGAACATTGAAGACATTGAAGCAACCCCAGTTGGAAAAGTTGGTAAAAACATGAAATTGCAGCTCTTGTCAGCCAGCGAGGAGAGGTCAAGGCTGGAAGGGGCAATAACACGGCGTGGGGCAGAGTTCAGCTTGAAGTCACTATGTGAGAAGTTTGGAGACACATTACTCGAACAGCTTCTGAAACTGTGGGAGTGCTTGACTGAAGCTCTAGGGCAGCCTTCAGCTGTTGCAATTCCTGGTTCGCTCCCTGAATTGACAGCTGACCCCCAAGCACTCATCACCAATCTTCAGGTACAGTTTCTTCTCTCTAGTCCTTGTGCAGATGTGAACTTTCTGTGGGGTTTTGGTTTCTGTTAACACATTCACTTTGTTGCTGGAGTGATCTGTCATAGATTATTTTTCTGAACTTGTGCTTTGCTGAGGGAAGGAAGAATGTTGGATGTAGGTGCAAGAGTGTTCCTCCTAATAAGGCCTGAACAGATCAACATCATGATAACTGTAAGTGGGGTTGTGCAGGTGGTGCGGTCAGTAGCACCAGTAGTGGATAAAAAACTTCACCCAAAGATGCTGTCATTATTGCCAGCCATCTTCAGCTGTGTGCGGCACGAGCATGCAGCAGTCAGATTAGTGGCTTCCCGATGTATTACTTCCATGGCACGGGTAATGACAGAACCAGTTATGGCAGAGGTTTTGAAATTAGGAGTGCCCATGCTGGGTGATATCACGTCCGTGGAAGCGAGGCAAGGGGCTGGAATGCTTGTCACTTCACTTGTCGATGGTTTAGGTCCAGAGCTTATTGCATATGCCCCATTGCTGATAGTGCCCTTGCTTGGCTGCATGAGTGATTCCAATCTTCTTGTTCGTCAAAGTGTTACCAACAGCTTTGCTGCCCTTGTTCCCCTCCTCCCACTGGCTCGTGGTGTGCCTGCTCCGGGAGGCCTCGATGAGTCTCAGGCTTCCAAAAGTGCAGAAGATGCTCGGTTTTTGGACCAGCTCTTGGATAACAGTCAGGTTGAAGACTACAAGTTAACGGTGCCCATTAAGGCGACATTGCGCAGGTGCGAGTTTCTCAGCATTGCTATGTGTCTCTCATAGGATTGAATGACATCATCATGCATCTGTAATTCTTCATATATCTTCTCAGGGTGTTTTTGAGGGAACCAATCTCTTAGTATCATGGGTGTAGTAGACATGTGAAAATTGAGGAGAGTGAGAGATCTGTCTCCTGGTGCATGTTGGAGTCCTTTTACTTCAGAAATGGTCAATTGCGTGCTGTGGTCTATCTTGAACAAGGTGATAACTCAGTCTATGTGGTGGGTTTTGAGAAGCAAGCTTGATTCTGCCTGTTCATTTACTAGGAGTCTGAATTAGGTGACAGGGGAAATTGTGTCCAGTAACAGAGATTGATCTTTGAATTGCAATCTTTGATCTTGTTCTGTTGTCTGCAACCTCAGTTGGCAGCTACTCACAAGTACCCACTTTTGATAACCTCAGTGGAAATTTCTTCTTCAACTCAGAAGCACATGGGATATGCTGAACATGTAAGTGGGATAAGATGCAGGTATCAACAGGAGGGTATAAACTGGCTGGCATTCCTGAAGCGCTTCAAGTTGCATGGAATTTTGTGTGATGATATGGGACTTGGTAAGACTCTCCAAGCATCGGCAATTCTGGCGTCCGACACAGCTGAACGATCGAAGAATACTGAGGTGGCACCTCTCCCATCCCTAGTGGTCTGCCCGCCCACTTTGGTAGGACACTGGGCATTTGAAATTGAGAAGTTCATACCTAGTGACATCTTGAATCCCTTGCAATATGCTGGATCGGTTCCTGAACGGGCCTCCTTGCGCACAAGGTTTCAGAACCACAATGTCATTGTAACATCTTATGATGTACTGAGAAAAGACGTGGACATTTTGGCTCAACAAGTGTGGAACTATTGCATTCTTGATGAAGGCCACATCATCAAGAGTGCTAAGTCAAAGATCACTCAGGCAGCTAAGCGCATGCAGGCAGATCACCGTCTTATTCTGACTGGAACACCAATTCAGAACAATGTGCTTGAACTCTGGTCTCTCTTTGACTTCCTCATGCCTGGATTTCTCGGCACCGAGCGCCAGGTACTGCACTCAAACCTGTTTGGGATTCTCTCTAGTGAGCTTTTTGTTGGAAATAGGCAGCTTGATTGCACCTTTCTTTGTCCAAGGAGTCAGTGGAAAATAGGCCCTTCACGATAGTCTCTTGTAGTGAAACAGAAACAAAGGATTTAATGGAGATTAATACTCCAAGCAAAAATTTACCTGAGCTGTTAGGACTACATTGAGAGCAGCAGCAGCATCCCTAGCAATCCACAATAGTTATCACCTTCTAGAATCAACTCATCAGAAAGTGGGTATCTAGTAAGAAAGCCTTGCCCTTTTTACAAACTCTGCTGGTTTCGAGTTTTGTAGCAAGTTTTTCTAGGGAAGCCAACTGAGGAGCCCGAGGTTTGTTACAAGGTCGGTTTATTGAAACGTGGTGCGTGGACAGTTTCAAGCCAATTATGGGAGGCCATTACTAGCTGCTAGGGATGCCAAGTGCTCACCAAAGGAAGCAGAAGCTGGGGTTCTAGCTATGGAGGCTCTCCACAAGCAGGTACTCCCAAGCTTCTTTCTTGTATTGGTTCAATTGGGTGGCACTGAACTGATGAAGTTGAGCTTCCATGCCACATGTGGTACTGAGTTACAGGCATGTTTATGTTATAATGTTGTCATTTCTGTTCTCATGAGTCTTGTTCTTTCTTGTCCCTGCTGCAAGGTTGTCTATGCTTTTTGTTTCTTCTTTTATTTTGCTAGTCCTAGTTCTGTTTCCTCCTGTCTATTTGCAATCTGACAATAACTCTTCCTTCGTTACTATATGTCTTTGGTGGGCATACGTGTTGCTAAAGTTCTAAGTAGTGGATTGGGTGTGGTGGGTGAAGGTTATGCCGTTCTTGTTACGGCGGACAAAGGATGAGGTCCTGGCAGATCTTCCTCCTAAGATTATACAGGACAGGTACTGTGACCTCAGCCCACTTCAACTAAGCCTGTATGAAAACTTCTCACAATCAAATGCAAAGCAGGAAGTTGCAACTCTGGTGACCTCATATGGTGAGCATGAAGTTGCTGAGGCTAATAAATCCGTTGGTGGTGCATCCACACATGTTTTCCAGGTACTGTGACATATCTCTGCATTTGCCAACCAGATGATAATGTTATTTTCACTACTGTCACCTGTCTGATCTTTGTGTCTTTTGTTTTTTTCTTCTCTTGTATTCCTGTCTGTCAGCCATTGAGCATTTCTGCTCTTGACTCATGTTTGGACTGGATTAGTGTCAGATTGGACATGATGTTGCTTTTATGAGAATGGGTTGCTCTTTGGTACAGCACAGTTGTTTGCCTACCTACGATTTACAATCTACAGGGATTTCTATTCTATGGATCCTGGAGTGTCATCAAGGGATAGCAAGCATGAGAAAAGTTAGAAGTGGTGGATTGGAATTGGGGGTGTGTTTGCAGGCACTGCAATATTTGCGGAAACTTTGTAGTCATCCATTACTAGTGCTAGACCAGGAAGGACAGGGATCACGACAGTCGGAGGCTCTTGCTCAAACTGGCAGCAAGGATTTACATGATCTACAACATGCCCCAAAGCTTCAGGCTCTCTGTGAAATTCTTGAAGAGTGTGGTATCGGTGTTCCAGCAGCAGCCAATGCAACTACTACAGAAACCCCTGCAGTTGCAGAAGGGGGTCAACACCGTGTCCTTGTTTTTGCCCAACTCAAGGTGTTATTCCAGATTTTTCTGACTGTTGTTTTGTCCGTCACCCTATGCTACAAATCTCTTTTATTTTCATATACATCATCTTTTTCAGTCTGTTGGGAAGTGATTAGTTTGAGTCATAATGTTGCCAGTGAATCAATCAATCAATTTGCATCAAAAGTGTTGTGTTTCTTAATTTCTCGAGTGTGTGCAGAGCTTCTTGGACATCATTGAAAAGGACCTGTTTCAAACGCATATGAAGGGGTACAAACCTTTTGTCTCATCACTCTTTCCTCTGTGCATGTTTTCTTTGGCAGTTTGCATGTGGTTCTGTATGAAAAGCTGGAATGGGTATTTGACTTATGTGGGAGTGGGAACAGGGTCACGTATTTGCGATTAGATGGTTCTGTGGAGACAGAAAAACGTTTTGACATTGTCAAAGCATTCAATGCCGACCCCACCATTGATGTCCTCCTCCTCACCACGCATGGTGAGTGCAGAATACCCACAAGATACTGGGAGTACAACTGCTGAAAACTGTGGAAACCAGACCTTATTACTGATTTTTTTGCACAGTTTGAAACAAGTCTGAAACCCTACTTGATTAGGATGATAGAAAGCGGTACATGTCTGTATCTTCACATGTGTAGAGTCCAATTTCAATGCTGTGCAAATTGAACAATATGTCACATCAAGAAAAAACAGGGTGGTGTGCTGGGTTGTTCCAATGGAGGGATCCCATGCTATAGTCCAATTGGATGACAAGAGTTCTTTAAGAAAGAAATGTCTGCAAGTGAAATTTGTTCTTGTTTTCAGCAGCTGAAGAGGCATATCTATGGTGTGGTTGTGGCAGTGGGGGGCCTGGGGTTGAATTTGACAGCAGCAGACACAGTTGTCTTTATGGAGCATGACTGGAACCCCATGCGTGATTTACAGGTGAGACTTTCACTTTCTGCTATTTTTGGTCTGTTCATTCTTGCCCAGTAACCATACCCTACCCATCTTTTGAGTGGTGATAAAACAGCATTGGTCTATATTTGCATAACCATGAACTCAAATGGTATGGTGGGCAATGTTTTGGACTTCAGGGGAAGGCCCTTGCTTTCAATCCCTATGAACAATTCTTGATGTGATACAGCTTGTCTAATGACATGCTTGCCTTTTTCCAGGCCATGGATAGAGCACACAGATTAGGGCAACGGCGGGTGGTGAATGTTTATCGCCTCATTATGCGTGGCACTCTGGAGGAGAAAATTATGAGTCTCCAGCGTTTCAAAATGTCAATTGCAAATACAATTGTAAATGCTGAGAATGCTAGCCTCAACACAATGGATACTGCACAGCTCCTTGATCTCTTCACTGTTTCAGGAGCTCCTGGAAAGGTAACAATTTGTGATGAGCCTGCTCTTTCTTGTGGTGTGTAAATTAATCAATGCATGTCATTGGTTTCAAGAGTAACCATCTACCTTCCAGTAACTCCCATGTGTTCTCTATGTTGGTTGAACTTTTAGAAGGAACTCTGTCAAAAACTCTATGGAATGAGAGCCCACATGGACTGTTGGTTGTATTTGTAGGTGGGCATGTCAAAAAAGAGCAGTGAAGAGGAGGGTAATGCTGTGGTGACCGGGCTAGGAGGTGGCGGCAAGGGCATGAAGGAGATGTTGAGCACTTTGGAAGAGCTCTGGGATCAGTCACAGTACACAGAAGAGTATGATCTACGGCAATTTGTGGCACGCCTGAGCTGATAAGTTCAAATGTAGAGGATCGGAGTGTCATGATTCAGCTTGTGGCAAAGACTGGAAGATAGAGAAAATCCCTTATGTGTAATGTGTAGGAGAGAGGGAGTGGGGTTGTCTAAGGAGCATTCAGTGCTCCTCGTCTTGTAACAATAACCAGGGTTTGCAACCTCGTTTCTTCCATATTTGTCACATGGGCTGGAGATGTTATACCATATGGCGCACTCCCCTGTGATCTTACTTTTTCACATTAAATCCCATAATGCTGAGAGCCATAGAGGAAAGGAGTACGGAAAAGGGAATGTAAAATGCCATCAACAGCATGTGGACTTTCAAGGGTCCACTACCCAGCCCAGATGGGCTGATTGAAGAGTCAAATTTTGTGGTTCCAGAGGATTTCCAAAAGCCCCAATTCTCCCTCCTTTTTTCTCCCCCTTCTTCCTGTCTTTTTTTCCTGACAACTTTCAATTTCATTTGAAATTCAAATCCCTTTTTTCCTCAAATCACTTGATTTTGCATAATCCTCTCATCCCTGTCTATTTGTATTCTCCATTGTCAGCAGTTTACTTGTGCCACTTCTGACTCTGTTTAGGGTTTGCAGAGTATACAGGTATTGACATGACTCTTATGCCTCATGTTCATTCCAATATCTCAATTACTGCTAAGTTGGGAGTTATCAATTGTCAATTTTACAGGTTTTTGAGGCTTTATAGTTGAAAGGATTTCTTTCTCTCAGATGGTCAGTCTTACTGTCCTCCTCAAGAGTAAAGTTTACCCTGTTAAAAGAGGACTAGAGGGTTGTTCACTAAATGAAATTCCTTTTCGGAAATTCAGCATTTGGAGCATTCCATATGGTTCTGTGTAAGTGATGAGCTTCTTGACCCTAAACCCATTTGGTCAATGTTTTTCACTGCTGTCGTTTTCTGTGTGTCTAAGTCTATTCTGTTGTGTTTTCTTCTTGTGTGGTTGTTCGTTGCAAGCTAGTAGCATGGCTGAGTTTTCCTGTTGCTTCCAGATTTGCAGCACAAACTCAGTATGCAGTTTGGTGTTTACACTGGGCTTTACCCCCACTGTAGGGAGCTGATGCAGTGAGCTGATGAAGTCAGCGGGGAAGTCGTGATAGAGAAGTCACTCTCATACATGTTACTGTCCGATGGTCCCTGAACAGGTGTGAGACTGGCACTGTTGTTTATACTGCATTCATGTTTATTTTGGTTTTTGTCCTTTGTTTGGTTTTTTGTTTAGTGGTCCTTTGTTATCAGTTTTCTCTTGTGTGGAAATGGACTTAATGAATAACCTTGCTTAGCTTTTTTTCTTAATCATGAGAGTGGAGTTTCCTATGAGGTACATCTGTTTAGGGTTTGAAATCCCACTTGTTTTGCTCACCTCATTCATGTTGTCTGGAGTCCAATGACGGCTCTGAATGTAAACACCATGATTTCACACTTCGCAGATCTGCTGATGATCCTCTTGGTCACTTGGGTGTTTGTGGATGCTCCAATTACAAATCATCACGCCTCTAATCTTTGTCTCCAGGATGCTCCAATTGCAAATCATCATGCAGAACATCTATGTCTCCATGAACTGTATCTTTTTTTTTTCCTCAACAATTTGGCCAAGTATTGATAGAATCTCTCCATCTCTCTCGGAAATCCTGATTTGAGCATCATTTTTCATTGCAATGGTGTTCTCTATTGTGCAGATTGTGCTGTTCTTTGCTCTGCTCCAAACTTAGAGTCTGAACCCAGGTCCTCAAAACGATGGGTCGTTCGGTTCGCGACCTCGTCTCGTCTGACCCCAAGTCCTCAAAGGACGGGCCTTTAATTTAGGCATCTCGTTTGACCCTAGGACCTCAGAACGATAGGCCTGAAAGAGGTAATTGCATTACACTCGACACTTATCCTTAAGGGACACATCTCTGCCGTCCATTTACTGTGAAAGAGATCGCTGTCGTGGCTTTTGGAAAGATGCAGAATGTTGTGTAAAAGATGTTTCCGGGGGTCCGAGGAGGAGGACGAGGAGAGGGTTCTTTTCCTTCAGTTGCCTTTTTGCGTGCAAGAAAGAGGCGAATTCGATACAAATGTGTGCCATGATGGTGCTTCCTGCGGCTCCTCCGTCCTCGAATCATCGCCATCGTATTCCTGGATCGATTCTCTTTCCATGGAACCAACTTTTGTTTCGTCTCGGCGCGGGAAAGGTATGTACTGATGCTTGGAAAGGTCGCGAAGCATTTGCAGACAGACACTTTTATGTGTGTGTTTTGTTGCTGGAAGAGGTCGTGAAGAATCTGCTAATGCTTTTATAACTTAGGTGTGTTTATTCGCTTGTAAAAAGTCGCGAAGAATTTGCAAACGCTCGCTTTTAGGTGTGGTTTTGTCGCTGGTAAAAGGTCGTGAAGGATTTGTAAACGCTTTTGCACATGCAATGAGTCTGATGACGAAGTTTGTTGTTCGGCATGCAGCAGCAGGAACAGGCTACTTGTTTCGCAAATTTTGATGCGCGACAGCAAAGAGCTAGATGTCTTGGCGCTCGATGTCAGGCAAGCTCCGAGCAGCAGAAGCCGCCGCGGATTGTTAAGAACGCGAATGTTTTATTCCCCCGAGACTATTCAGATCTTGTCGAACAGGTGGGCACCTACAGCAATTTCCATCCTCCAATGGCAGTGATGTTTTTTAGTTTTGAATTTTCGGAACATAGTAGCCTGTCGTTGACAGTTCTCTCACCAGGCAATGCAAGCCTTCATCTGCTGATGGTATAAAGTGGTGAACCATTGCAGGCAAAGGAAGCTACGCAAGCTGCCTTGAAAGACGGTAAACTATTGCTGGTACGTCACAATCCCATCACATTTCCCATCAAAATTCCCATCGTGTTTGCACATTTGAATTATGAAGGAACTTGAACAACGAGCATTGATGAAGATACGGTGGTTGAAAAATGCTGCCATTGAAGAAAACCCAGTACTCACACTATTGACTTATGCAACTGGTGGAAGGGACAAGAAAGGGCTGACTATGTAGTTGTGTTATGGGGACAGGAAGTAGAGTTTCCAACAGGTGGTCTTGACAGTGTCCCAGGTGAATGAACTGCTTGCTATCTTACAAAATTGGTAAGCAGTCAGTGCTAAGCTTACGAAAAGAAACACTAGTATTTGCTGCTCAGTCTGCAGGGTTCTGGAATCTGGACACCTTTGACACCTTTGATCATGACTCGACCAAACTCTTGAGTGTGATTTCAGGCATGATCAATCTCTAGTTGATCCGTGCCACAAGAACTGGATAATAATTTCATTGAGAGCATCGAATGTGTGGGTAAATTTACATTGACTGTGCTCATAATTGCAGGTGACGAAGAAGGAGGAATAGAGATGACAACAAGTATGGTGCTGATGAGGGAATTTTGTAAAATCTTTGGGGAGCAGGCACCAAGTACTCGAATAGTAGGCTTCCAGAACTCTCCACCTGAGACTACAGACCCCACAAACCAATGTTGCTTGTTTGTAAATTCTTCTATGTCATACTTTATGGCCTGGTTAAATTGACAGGACAGACTCACAGACTTGAGTCTGGAAATGAATTTTTTGCAGTTCTTTCCAGATGTGCGTGAGGTGGAGTCAGCAAAAAGTAGCCTGTTTCAAGGAACATCATTCAAGCTGGACTTTCTGACCAAGCCTTCAGGGCTTGAAGATTTTGGATTCAGCAAGAAGGTGCGGATGGCTGACCGTGCACAAGCAAGTGACAAAGTTTTTCTAGTGGCCTATCCCTACTTCAATGTCAATGGTACTGTTTCCCTTCTCCATTTTCACATTTCTATTGGCTTATTGCTTGTTTCTCTCTTTGCCCTGCCCCTGAGGAATGAGATATTTGGCAATGGCTTAATTTTCTGAATTGGGCTAGGGGGAACACTGATAACAAGTTGTGATGGCAAGCAGAAAGAGAGCTCTAATTGAGCACCACTGATTATTCCTTTGTATCAGAAAAGAAAATCATACTGATTATGCCAATTATCTGTGGGGCTTCAGAGATGATAGCAGTCGAGGAGCTCCACAGAGATGCAGCAGAAAATGCCAAGCGTCCAATTATTGTGTTCAATGGGGAGCTCGATCGAATACGAAGCGGGTGTATACTTGCTTGCAGCTTTTCATTTTGTTCTTTGGAGTTAGTGCTTGGTTTCTTGCTTGGGTTCCATTTGTCTGTTTGTTAACACTGCATGTTCTCATGTTCCACAATGTTAGGCATGGTTATCACCTCGCAGTGTATTATCATTATTTTGGTTTTGGTACGGTCTTTTGTTGATTATGGTATTTCATGTTGGGACTTAATTCATGTACAACAGACTATCCTTCCTTTTTCTACCCAAAGCTTGGGGCATTGGCAAAGGAGTTCCTTCCAAAGTTTGAGACAGTGTACTACATCCACAATTTCAAGGGGTACGCAGGAGGGACCCTTTTCAGGTATTCGGATAATTCCTTCAGATTTTCTTGGAGTTGTGATGTTGAATATTGACACAGTAGCTAAGTCCTTGGATCTGGGTTCCTTGACAACCTGTAGGGATTTCCAGTGTAATATGGTTGTAGGTCCTTTTTCTGTTACTCTTTTTGGTTGGTGATCATCATGATGGTTGTAAACTTGTGCTTTCGGGTTTTGTGGGCAGGGCATATCCAGGCCCATGGCAAGTATTGCGCAAGGTAAAAGATGAGCATGTGCTGCTGCACCAACAGCCCTCCATGCCTTCATTAAAGGAAGTTGCTCTGACTATTTTGCCCTCTGTGTAATGACTGTGTAAATCATAGTAGATTAAACTTAGTCTTAAGACATCCCGGATTTTACATATTTGATGGTTGTAAGCCAAAGAATAGCCTTCTGGTGTTTGGTAGACTTACCTCACACTAAATGTGTTTGGTTGGCACTATGCAAAGTTCCAAGGGTTACTTCCATAGCAACAACAGCAAGCTTCACAATAGTTCACAATGCAGTTACTTCACCATTTTGGGAAGTGAAATCCTGTTCTTGTAATCTAGCTGTTGAGGATCTTGCTTGGCTTCATTTGGGCAGATTATGTGTGAAATCTTTCGGCCCAAAGAATATATTCATGGGAAATTGTGAACAGCAATTACCAAGTTTTCATGGCTCTTTATTCATGGGTCAATTGGCAAAATGAGAAATAATGTGTGGAAAGAGTAAGGAAAAAGGCAACTGCTTTTGAAGGTCAATTTTGCCAAGAGATGTAGATCTGTGGAGGAGGAGGAGGAGGTAAGGAGGTAGATATGTAGGGGTAGGTAGGTATCTAGGCTTCAAATAAGCAGATAGTTTTAGACATTGATTTCTAAAAAAATTATATTCACTTCTGCACAAACTAATTGACCTTTGTGTGAAGCTCTTTTGCTCATTAGCCATAATCAAATCTTTTACATTTTATTATAAATTGTGAATCAAAATTTCCTCTTTGTTGATTGGAAATTGGCCTTCAACCCAAAAATGAATTAGTATTATTTTTCTTCAAAAGACACTCTTGGTGAACCTCATATAGTGGAGTTCTTTTTATAAGGCCAGAGTGAACTAGCGCCAACTACCAGTGCACCTTGTGGATGGATGGTGTGCAGACAGAAACACTTTTTTCAATGTATTCCTGCCCCATAGGTAATCACTGCAGTTAGCTGTGTAGTAGCCATTCTCATGTATCTACTTATGTAGTAGCCACCAACTGCCTTACCTATGTATTGCTTACCTACCTACCTACCTACCTACTTAGTAATCAGTTGCATACTTTACTTATGGATGATTCTTATCCACTTAGCGCATCTCCAGCGGTGCTCAGTATGTGACCCTGCAAAATTATTTTTTACATCCAAGTTTAGTTATATACTTTTTTGCAAACCCATCCATAAAATTGAAACTGGGACAGCAAATAGGTGGAGGACTACTAATAGCAAACCACCTGGACCAATCATTATGATGGGCCGCAGCAGTAACATCATACTTATTACACTCTTTTCTGCAAGTACACACTACTTCTGTGCCTTTAACCAACCACTGCAATGTGCGCAGTTATGCGGAGCCAAAACCGTATTCCTGAGCCAAACCGGCATACATTAGATTTTCTTCGTCCAACTTTACTGTGCAGGATCACATGCCAAGCACCATTGGACATGCTCTTAGAGCATATCCACCGGTGCTCAGTATGTCACTCTGGATAATAAAATTAAATGTCTAAGTTTAGGGGTGTTTTTTTTGGCAACCTCACCAATACAACTGTAACTGCATATATGTGGGGACTACTAATAGCAAACCACCTAGACCAATCATTATGATCGACCAATCAGAAATACTGAGCTGCAGTTAGGTCCAATTTATTACACTCTTTTTTGAACTGCGTTGCGCCTTCTATCAGCCACGGCAAGCTGCACAAATTTGGTGCAGAAAAGCAAATTTCATGAGCTAAACCGGCACGTTTTGACTTTTTTGCAATAAATTTTACTGTCTGGAGTCACATACTGAGCACATTGGAGATAGAGCATCTCCAGCAACAGTAAAGTCACTGTACCACCTGCATATGTACACACAGGTATGAAGTCTGAAGTCTGAACTTTGAAATCTGAATTCAATTGCACTCTGCTGCTTACAGCTCTGTAATTCATCCAAATTACTTTACACAAGTCATTCGCCCTTTCACATTATCCCAAGCCTTCGACTTGTGGTCAATGATGCTTGAGTTTACACTTGGGCCAACAAGGGGTCGCTTGAGTTCGCTCTTGCTTCAAACTTTGACCAATAAACACTTCAGCCATTTTAAGCAATCTATGCTTCTTCATTATATCAGATCCTTTTTTTTCACCCTTTGCAAACTTTGACCAATAAACACTTCAGCCATTTTAAGCAATCTATGCTTCATCAGATCCTTTTTTTTCGGCCTTTCTAACCTCAAACCTCAAAAACTTGGACCAATGACATTTGATATCATATTCAGGCCAAAAAGATTTTTGGAAAGTCATGTCTCATAAAGCCTTGAAGGGGTTTTCTTGAACATAATTTTCCTAAAAGCCTTGAAGATATATGCCCACTTGGGCCAACTACCTGAGGATCCACTATCTCACATTAAAATCTAATTGCATTCATGTGGCCACATTGCAATTGACATGATCAACTTCATTTGTGGCCAATATCATCTATATAACAACACCAGTTGTAAAGTCAGAACCAAAATGTAAATTCTTTTAATCACGTCTAGAACCAAGTCCTATTTCTCTTCATGTCAATGTATGTCAAGTAATTACTATGAAATATTAAATTTTGTGCCAAAATTTACACTTTCAACAAAACTCAATCCAATGTGACTAGCATTCAAACTTGTTTTGTTAGGAAGGTTTTTACAATAATGATTTCTCAAGAGATCAAACATAAATACTCCTGAAAAAAACTGTCTGTTAGTCACAACTACATCATTGTGCTCAGATTAAGCTTAGGCAGATCTTAACTTTTGTAGGTACCTTTGTCCCCACTAATCTCTGCATAAACATATGGAGCTTCCTAAGTAAATATATATACATACATTCAACACACTCGGGTAAGTTTAATTCCTGTGATATGGATTAGGGGTTTAGGGTTTAAACCCCTAACAAGATCACCTCATCAAATCATTTGATAGTTCCCACCGTAATCTTGTTCAAGTTGCCAACTTGCTGAAGATGTGTCATGGCATGATTCACAAAGAAACGAACTTCATAGTCCTGGTAAAGTTCTTCTTGTGATGTCATTCCATTTGCTGAGTCATTTGGGTCTTCAAGTGATGTCATTCCATTTGCTGAGTCATTCGGGTCTTCAAGTGATGTTCTTTGGAACAATTGTCTTTCCATCTTAAACAAGTATGGCACCTTCTCTGCTTCTGTTGCCAGTTCCCAGGTTCCCCTGGTAATGGCTCTCAAAGGAACTCCAACCCCACCACTGCAGTCATCATTGTCAGAGAATTTGGAAAATTCATATGCTAGCCGAGCATCACCCATGGATGACAAGTCTCGGTAAAAGAATCCTGCTGAGATCTTTTTCCCCATCATAGCTTCATTGACCAACATCCTGCTGCAGTTTGGAGTGTCACCAAATGGGTCTACATCATTGCCCATTTCTACCAACCCATAGGGATCCATTAGAAAGGCTTTGTCCAATTCATCACACTTCAAGGAGACATTGATATTGTCATGATACCAACCATGTTGCTCCAAGTGCAATCCAGTTCTCATTTGTCTTGGATCCTCAAGTGCACAGTCCACACTAACCTCAACTGCAATTCTGTTTAAACTGTCAAACCTGGCAGCAAAGTCCATTGTCAATGATGAAATAATCTTGGGTGCCCCTGACAAAGTTGACGTAGGCAGAAGTGCACCAAATTCCTCCAGAGAAATCGCTCCCTCATGAGATGGATGAATAGTTACACGTAGTGGTGACTGCAATTCTTTCATCCTGGCATCCCTGGATTCATTTGTCAAGACTTCTTTCTCTGGACTCCCCATTTGGGATGATCCCTCCTCTACATCTTTTGTAACAATCCTTGTCATTGACAGAAGATATTTCACAACTTCTGAAAGCAAGGGTTTTGTCCGAAAAGGGCTATCCTGTTCTGCAACTGCCACCTCCTTCGAATACTGAACTATCACGTTCACATCTTTTATGCCAACTCCAAAGTGTTCTGCCATCTCAGTCCCTGACATTGACACAGGTCCCAAACGCTTCTCACTTTCACAGTCCAAAAGTCTTGTTGTCAATATTGTAAAGGAACTTTCAGCATCTAATGCTGTTGTCCATGCCTGCCTCCATTCCCATTCACTGCACTCAAAAACTTCAATCCCTGCTGATGATTCATTCTGAATGAGAGTTTTTGAATATGGCAGGCCCACACCCACAATCCGAGACATACTCTTTTCATCAAGAAAATAGAACTCAGAAGACTGGCCAACCACTCGCCCTGCAGCAACTACTACATCCCCTGACACTTGAAGAATCTGAAGGTCCTCCAGCTTTTGAGCAATATCTCGGCCCAAATCCTGATTGTCTCCATCTGTCCTTGTTGGTTCTCGAGCTGAATTATTGTTTCTGAAACTGACATTCACACTGGAACTAATGCATTGCTTGGAGGAATCACCCACAATGCATTGGTTGCCCACTTCTTCCCCAGTCAATTTTGGCTCATCTTCATCCTCAGCTTCTTGGGCAGCCTGGCCCACAAGGAGAAACTCATTAAAGGGGAAGCCATCAACCTGACTTCGACTCCTGTCACCACATGGTGATGACACCTTAAAGTTCTCAAATTTCCTATTTGTCTGGATGTAGTCATCTCTGACTAACATATCTTGTGAAAATGACCACTCTTCTGTAAACTGTGATCTTGAAATATTTTCATACGGGGAAGTTGTGTCATGCTCCGGATATTTGCTCCATTCTTGAGTACCAATTTCAGGTGCCTCATCACTGATCATATCGGTGTCCAGCTCTGCTTTGCCAGCAATCTCAGAAGGGTTATCCAAGTCCGACAGCCCCTCAAGTTCACTGCAATCAAATCTTCTTGGGTCTGATTTCTTCCGTGAGCTGGAGATGCCATACACCTAAATTATGGGATGCCTCAATGTTGTCAGAAGTTGTATTGACAACACAAAAGTCAAACATTTACTTTAAGTCTAAGTCAATGCGACACCCATTTGATGGATACACTGGGTAGTATATAAATCAAAATGAAGTTTGGTGAAACCTGCAGAAATTGCAGACCAAAACCTCAAACCCTAAAATCCAAACTAGAAGCTAGCTCCCAGAGATCTGCAAATAATCTGATAACAAACAGTGATCTATACAGAACGTGCAAAAAAAATCCAGTTTCTTTAAATTTGTTGGGAAGGTTGTTCCTTCCATCATTCCAGACATCACTTTTTGCCTCTATTGAGATTGCTTTTGATGGCCAGTTTATTGCAGATGAAAATGTGAGGCCTGGAACAAGAAGAAAAACAAATTTATCCATTTAGCTTATGAACGACTGATATGAGGAACCTCTCTCACCTTTGAATTGCGGCGTTTGGGGTTTTTGCCCTCTTCAGATGCCTGTGCTTTAAACCTAAAAGGTTGGGGGGGGTTGCTTGTCTCCATTGATGTGACCTCTGTACATTCTGGACTGATGTTATCTTTCTCTGGGTTTCCAACTGATGTGGTTGCACAGGTATGGGACCGAATATAAACTGGCTTCATAAATGAAGGGTGACCCTTATTGGAAGGCTTCACCATTTTCCTTGCTGGACATCCCTTTACAGCACACTGATAAACTCTGCAAGAAGACACGGTTTATACACATGTGTATTCTACATCAATCAGAAGTTTTCAACTACAAAACTGCTTTAGGCCAACAAATAATATAGCAGTAAGCTACTTCAAATCAGAAAAGAATTTACGGGCAGCCATCTTTTACAAGGGCTGGTAGCATCACAGGAACAGAAGAGAACAAAAAAATTATGGAATTAGACTGTTTTGACTCTTTGTTGTCTCAGCATTGACATGCTTGAAGAAGTTCAAACACACATATATGATGTACCTGGCCTGTGATTTTGCAGTGGGCTTCTCGTGACAGAGCTCCCAGTTCCATATATCAGATGTAACCTCTGATCCTTTCAATGTAGTATTCTCCTCAACATGTCTTGTCTCCATTGACTTATTTGAACTTGACTGCTTTTGCAACGCAGCCAAACACTGTCCCCTGAAGTGTTTTCCAAAATCCATCAGTGAGAATTCTAGCTGCGAAAACGGTAAACTGAAACTCCCTAGAAAACATTAATTTGGTCCTCACCATATCATGCTCAGAAATTTTTTAAAAATTATTTGCTGGTTTAAGACCTTTCACCTGGCTGATCTGAACATTAGCTTAGACTTGCGAGGAACCTTTGAAGAGCCTGGTGTGGAACCAAGACCAGATAAAGTTTGACACTGGCTTGGAGAACTCCCACTGGAATCATCACTGAGCATATAGGTAATGCCTGGTGGACTTGACAACAAATTCTTAGGTGGTCCAGGAGTTGGAATCCGATAATCTTTTGGTAAGCTTTTGTGACCTGTGCCCACAAATTTGTCCACATCCTTGTGGGGAGAAGACCCCACTTTTTTTTTCCTTGCCACTGTCATAAGAATACAGTTTCATGTTAGAGCAACTTCTGAAAGCATAACATTCCAACCCCTGGAACAAGCTTCTCTATCTCAAAAACAGGTATAAATCTCAAAACCCAAAAACCTTATCATGACCTCATTGTTAAGTGAACTGCCTGAAGTGTATACAGTCCCAACTGGTCCTTGTTTCCAAACAATAATTTGTTCCATGGGTTTTCCTAGGAATCTGGAGAGACACAGAAGAATTGACAGAAATGACACAGCTAAGAAGAGCTTCATCGCTAATAAGTAATCCCTGATGCCAGTGGCACTACTACAGCTGCTCCCCCAAGTTCAGAATGCCACACAGTTTTCTACTATCAAGTTTGAGTCCTCCATGAGTTTTTTCCTCTTCCATAATGTGCAATCACAAAGAAGTTTGGTGATCATCCATTTTGAAACACAAATTTCAGACAATGTTTTACACTGTGTAGAAGCAGCAGCATTTACAGGCAAATTTGAAATCTCTGAATTGCATCTAGGGTGCAATAGTTTTTTTTTAAGAACTTTTGTTTGTACTGAAGTGGCTATTATCCATAGGAAGACATAGAAAAAGCAGCAATCATCCCTAGGAAGATCTAGCCAAATCTTGCTATAAACCAAACATGAAGTACCAAGCTTCAATCATCCTTCTGGCTACACACTGAAAATTGAGTATAGAAATCTGGAAACTTTTACTAGTGTTTTTTCTCACTTCTGGCAATTGAAAACCTCCAAAATCACTTCAATTTCAAATTTCAACAATAAAAAAAAGCTGGGGTGCACTTACAATAAAATGACCCTCTCCGAGCATAACCAGTGATTATTTTACATGTTTTGAAGTGCTGAACTAAGTTCGTGTTGAAAATGTGTTATATGTTTTCACAACAATGTTTGCAACATAACATTGCAGCACTATGATAGATTTGAGATGAATATAATAAGTATAAAGTACCCAAAAGTATTTGTTAAGATCTGTAACCAGTGCTTAAGCACAATTTAAGATGTGAAATCTGTGTAGAAAGAAAAGACAAAAATGAACAATCCCAGTTTGCCACATCAGCCTGTCACGAGTCGATCAAAACTCCGTATTCAGGACAAAAGAGGCAGCTTCAGGTCATTTTATCCGGTTTTGACCCCAGCATCACTTCATGCAACCTTGAATCTCACACAAGATGCAGCCTTGAAGATGCAAAATCTGAAAGGGTAGAATGATAGGAAGAAGGTAGAAAAATTTCAATACCCGCAGCAGGGCCAGGCAAGCTGGCCACTCTTGGGACAGACTTCTTGCTAGAGCTCATATCTCCAACTCTGTAATTGACCCCCCCCCCCCCAAACAAAAGAAGATTGGATTGTCAGGCGCTTGACTACATAATCAACTCCTTAAGAGAAACTGAATCACCACTTCAGAAAGAAATAGAAGGAGAGACAAGAGCTGAAGCCTTTCGAAAGCAGAAGATGAGATTAAGCAAATGGGTACTCCTTACGCTCAGTGTCGGTCAACCCTGAAGGAAGGATTTGAATGTAAAAGACAGTTAAGCAGCTAATAGATAGAAAAAGTAGTACTATCAAATAGAAGGAAAAAAAGAAAAGAGAGAGCTTGAGCTAACAACAGAGCACACTATGTACATTTCTTTCACACAACCCCCTACAAAAACCCTAAATTTTTTTTTCAGAAAAACATCATCGAAGCAGATCTTCACTAAGAAAACATTGACCTTCTCACAGTCTCAAGCTGAATATCGTCAAGTTGAAAGCAAAAGTAGGTGCCCAAAGTTAAAGAAAGTTTTCCAACCTGTTTTTGCCACGAACGGTGTGCAGAGCTGTAACTTCGTATAGGAAAGAAGGGCTGGAAATCTACGGCTGGTTTACCGACGTCGTCATGATGATGCGCCCTTGAGCTTCTTTCTTCAAAACAGCAAAATGGGTAATGTTTGTTTCTTAAAAAACTAAATAAAGACTGAAGTGTTGCTGTGTCTCTCTCTCTGGCTCACTCTCTGGCTCTCTCTTTCTCCATACATCATCGCCCAACAGTTAACTTATCTTAAGGTGACTCACAAATAACTATTGAAATTGCTTGTCTTTCTCTTCACAGAGAGATGTTGGAATAGACATGGGATCTTGCAGCAAGCTGAACATCATCCTACAACTCTCTCTCTCTCTCTCGCTCGCTCTCCCTCTCTCTACCGGAATGGATCCTCATGACTCACCGAGTGTTTTAGGGTTTGGTGCTTTGTGTTCTTCTTTGGAGTTCAGCTAGATTCTTCTTACAGCAGTGTGAACGCAGTTCGTTAGGAGAGGGGTTGAAAAGCGAGGTCATCATCAGTGAGCCAGCACCCAGCAGCACATTATGAAGGATGGATGATAAAGTCGTCAGGCAACAATTTTCTGTTGGGTTCTCGTTCCCTAGCTTAATCATGGTGGTTTTGCTCATTTTTTAGTTGCAATTGTTTCAAATGTGCAAACCCTAAATCACTCTCAATCCTAAACCCTAAAATACACATAGAGCACACATTGAGAAACAACAAGATTCATTAACATGCCAAAGGAGGAGCTTCCCCCCTCAAGTTTAAAATTTTGGTTTCCCCACAAACCCTAAATCACTCAATCCTAAACCCTAAAATGCACATAGAGCACACATTGGGAAACAACAACATTCATTTAACATGCCAAAGGAGGAGCTTTCACCCAAGTTAAATTTTTTGGTTTCTCCACAAAATTTGAACAAAACAACAAGTCGGTTGCAACTTTAATAGAATTGGGTAGAACTTTTAGATAACATTTTTAACAAGTATGTGTTCCCTACCAAAGCACATAGAAGATCAGCTAAAATCTTTCTTAGAACATCTAGTTCCTAATACAATTTTGTTAAGACGTCTAGTACATGTTAAAGTAGAGATGGAGCAAGGTTAAGGTTTAGGATCATGGTTAGGATTAGATGCAAAAAAGGAGGATCTAATAAGAAATAATTAATTAAAAAATTAGAGAGAATTATCATCTAAATGCAAAGATTATGTTTTTCATACAGGTCAAAATAAAGATAGAACATGGTCAAGGTTCAAGATCAAGGCTAGGATTAGGGTTACTCATGCCCCTTGAACCTACTTATGACTATTTGGTTTTTGTAATTAATTTTTTGCCTTTTATAACTAATGTGACATTGTGCTAACATCAACCAAGGCGCCTATGACTAGCTTGCAATTAATTTGTGACTAAATTTGTTTACATTTATATATGGGTTGCATTTATCATCTAAGAATAGCCACCTAAAATCCCATTAGTTACAAACAAAATGGTGTTTAGTTAGAATCAACATATGTTTATATACATTAATTACAATTATTATTTGATTTATGATTAAACTTAATATTCATAACCTTTATTTCATATTTCAAATTAGTATTCAAAACATTCATAATATTTTTATTGTAATTAAAGTCATTGATATGATTATTGTAATTATAGTAATTTCATTACATTAAACTATTTATAATTTTAAATAGATTAAATATATTCCAACATACCCTATTATAACAAATATTTTTATATTTTTAAATAAAATAAAAATACTATAATACTTTACTTGTACATTAATTATAATAGACACATAATATATAATTCACTTTAAATATTCATAATTTTAATTTAAACATATTTTTAAAAATTAAAATATTTCCAATATAATTTAATTTCTATAATTGTAAGAATCACATTGCAATATATTAGAATATTTAATTATGTATTTAAAACATATATTTGTTACAACTTGTGGATATCAACTTGACAAATCTTTTATTGCCACGAGGTCACAAATAAATACATCTTGAAGTTAGGCAAACTTCACTAAGGAATTCATAATATCCAACATTGGAATGAAAAAAACCAAAGACAAGAGAATTTTTATATCACATAACATATTAAAATTTGAAGTAACCAATGGGACATTGAAAGTTGCCAATGTCCCTTGCCAAAAATAATTTGGTAATCAAACCAAAGGGACATTGGCAATGGCTAAATCCAAAGCCATTTTCATGAAAAGTGGTTGATATTCATAAAAAAAACTTGCTTTGAAGGTGATAACATGGAGATCCTTGGATAAGCCTTGGATTCATTGTGTCAAAATACATACATCAAACAATATTTGATAAATTTAAAAATTTAAGCCTTACAAAATTTAATTAATTAATTAATTTTTTAAATCAATGTTATGCATGGTATGTTAATTGTGTTTATTTGGATATTGACACACCTTAATGCCATGTCAATAAAATTTCATAAGTTTTTTTACTGGAACGGTAGTAAATGATTTCTAGTCATCAAATGACACAAAAAATGTTCATGCCAGTCTAAATACTTTGATTTTTGATTTGGTGATACACATTTCAACACAAAAGTAAATGTTCAATAAATTTTTTTTTAAACACCAAAAATACATTCAAAATAACATAGGCATGCAAACATTTTGATGGTTCGTAATAAGAAATTGTTGCCTAAGATATTTACATATGTAAAGATGAATAAATTCAAAATTATTTTTCTAAAATAAAATTTGGATAAATCTTATATATATATATAACCAAATATTCTCATATTTTTAACATTATTCATTTCTTAAAAAAACTTCATTATTGTTAAAAGTTTTGCATTGTAATGATTTGAAAAGAAAATCCATGTTCCATCTTTGCAAGATTTCTTGTAGACTTAATAAATGCATTCATTCTACAATTATGAAATGACTTTTGTGAATGGTCTAACCATCCATGTTGTTTTCAACTATGGTAATAACATTGTGTTTAGGAATCAAAAAATTCTCATGGATTGGGAAAATAAAGAGGTTCTACAAGATCTTTTTTTTCAAATTGATGAGAATGTGAAGTGTATTGTGTTGATAGTTGAAAGTGCATACAAGGATGGGTGCATCAAGACTTTGCATATAAACTTTATGATTGATGATGATACTATCAATCATCCTCGTAATGGGACATGAAGTGAATTTTATTTTACCAAAAAAATGTTGATAACTTCATATTGAAACCTTGATTTTGGCAAGTGCTTGAGCTTAGTGACCAAAAATATAAAACTTAATTTCATCCAAGCAAATAACACACAACTATAAAAATATATGGTTAAATAGTGAAATGACTACACAAGATGCTTGAAGAAGGATACAAATTATATTTGCAATCACAAGAATTCAACAAATGATAAAAAAATTGAAGATGAAAATTTATCTTTACCCAATGTTTGTACAACAACCAAAAATATAAAAATTTAAGAATTTATAATCAAAACAATTTATAATCAATTCACAAAATTGATAGAAACAATCCGCACACAAAATTTCTTTTTCCTTCAATTTATTTATTATTTGGGATTAAGAGTTTTTACAAAACATGGATATTTTATTCACAAGCAATTTCGTTCTATAAGCAACTAGAAAAAATGAGATTTTATTTACAAATGAAAACATTCTAATAAAAGAACTCAAATTAAAATTTTCCGAAATTCACTAGCCTAAATGATTATCAACTATATAAAGGCTTCAAAGAAATGTAGGATGGATACATATTATATTGGAACACTCACCTTCAATATGAAAGGGTCTTTTGTTTATGAGCACTTGGGTAGTCACTATTATCACACAAATGTAATTTTTGTTGTAGTATCAAGATGCACATATAACCCTTGACAATACTTAGTGCAACTAAATCTTCATTATCAATTTGAATTTTGTGTTGCTAGACACTAGCAACGACAATCAACTATTTATTTGTTTCTTATGTTTTCATATCGGTTTCAATAATTCATGATTATTTATGTCAAATGTCAAAATTAATTTTAAATTAATAAAATTTCATGGACATGAAAAAACATTTGTTATTTTTTTCCCCCCATATCCATGTTGGTGGATAAGGAAAAAAAGGTTAGGTAATTATGAAAGGGAGGTAGTCATTAGGAAATGTGGGAGATAGTTATTAAGAAAGTTAATAGGAAAAGGAAGTACATATCATGAATGAAATGAAGTAATTAAGTTTGAAAATGAGGTATTTATTTTTGAGATTGTCCTTGGAATGGTCCATGGACAACCATACAAAGGATTCAAAAAAATCCATGATATACCAATTTCAATTATTCGACATTAAAATTCGCAAATAAAAATTTTCATTTAAAAAAGCCCAAATAATCATTTTAAAACACGATTTTAGCTTAAACACAAATAATCAAAATATCCCCAAATATTGAAATAGCTCCACTCACAAGCTAAAATATTTGGAACACAAATGCATGGAATTTTTTTCATTATAATAACATTTGTTGTTTTTTTGCATCATTGTTACTAGAGGTGTGCATGTTGATGTTGATCCCATTTCTTTATGCCTCAAGATCTCCTTAAGGCTTAAATCCAATGCTTGTTGCAAAAAACTTCAAATCCCTACAAAATTGGGCATCGATGTTCAAGAAATTTCATTTATTCTCAAAAGAAAATGTCATTAAAAAAATCAAAAAATTTCATTGAAAGAAAAGAGAAGAATCTCAAAAGGTGACGAGCAAAAATAATTAAAATTAAAATTCAAAAATTAATTTACATTTGTGATTAAAATCATTTTACAAAAACTCAACAAGTTTTTAAAATTTGTGGCTGAAAATGTTGTATAAGTACATAATTACGTTGCGTAATGTGCAATGTGGGCTCCTCATAATAATAACTAGTGGGTACCTGGTGCATAATGCACCTGTCGAGCTCCGACCTTGCCATTTACATGAAAAAGGTATTTTTAAGGCAAAAGAAGAATTATGGAAACTCAAATATGTCCGTCCGTCCGTCCGTCAGTGGGTACTCGCAACCTTCGGTCATTGTGAGGCGCCCCTCATTGTTTTATTAAATTCGTCATTTTATTTATTTTTTAAAAAATGTTATAGCCTGAGTAGGATCGCCATCATTTAATGCTAATTAATGCTCGAGATCCTCGCCAATGGACTTACTTGAGAAATTTGCCCCAAAAAAAAAAAAAAAAAAACCATGGTATTAACCAATGTTGGGAAAAGGGCGGTGGGGGGGTATTACATACCTTCTGGATAAATGGATTTGAACAATTCAAAATCAAAAAATTAAAAATTAAGATCCGGGTATTTGAAAATTAGCAAAATCAAAAAGAGCCTCCAGTCTGTGTGGGTGAAAAAACTTCAAAGAACCACCAGGTTCCAGACAGTTCGACGTGGATATTTGGAACATTGTTTGAGAACCACAGAGATATATGATAACCATGAATATCAACCTTGATACTCATCGTCAGAGAGACAGACTAACCGTTCATAGACAGACTGACTAGCGAGCGTTGGTCGAAATTATACAGAGGCAGTCTGTTCAGGTTGGTTCTCCCATAGAAAATATGTTTGTCCATCCATTTGTCCGGCTATCTGGGTCGGTTCTATCAATCGATTAAAACGCAAAATCGTCGCATCAGACAAACAAATGGACTAAGTGAATTTATATATAAGATATACTACAAAATTTTTGTGAGGTGTTGTAGTTTTGTGGTGGAAATTAGCTAGTGAAAACACAACTCATATTAAGAGTCAACTAAATCTATAGGTACCTAGGATGGGCATGGTTTCATGGTCACACGATGAATAAATGTTTTTGGTAAAACTTAAGTTGAAGTTCCTATAACATGTTAAATCGTTTAAATTGAATAAATGTTTTTGATAAACCTTCAGTTGAATTTCCTGTAACACATTAAATCGTTTACATTGAATAAAAATTAGTCATAAAACTTCAGGTGAAGTTCCTATAACACTTATAAAATCAATAAAAATTATTGATAAAACTTCAGGTGACACTTCTGTATAACACGTTAAATCGTTTAAAATGAATAAGAAAGGCATGAGATTTTGAAAGTAAGAGGAAGAGGGGTCCAAAGAAAAGAAAAAAAGAAAAAAAAAAACGGAGGATAAACCCTAAGTACCTAAACTGGGACTGTTGCTAAATTTGGCAGGAGTTCCTAAAATCCACCTAAATGGCCTGCTTCCAACGACTCTTTTCAGGTTTAATTAGTTCCGGGACTTAATTAATTATGATTTTATTAGTGCGCAACGTGATTACAAATTTTCATTTTAAGCATGTCATCTTAAATTAATGAAAGTAAAGACCCTAATTAAAGTTTAGTTTGGTTTTGTGCGCATTGCAGGCATGTTGTGTTGTTGAGTGTGTTTTTTTGCCGTTGGTTTTGTTTTGTGCGCTTTTGTTTTTGTTTGTTGCGGTTTTTTTTGGTTTTTTTTTTTGTTGTCGCTTGTTTTGTTTCGTCGTCTTCGTCCTCGTCGTTGTTTTTATTGTTGCAGCTAGCTGAATCTCTGCTAGGGTTGATTGTTTGTAGAGATTTGAAAGGGCGTTTCTTCTTCTTCTTCTTCTTCCTCTTCGCGTGGTTGCCTCTCATCTACCTCTCTGCCTCCTTCTGTTGTTGTTTTTGTGTCTGTCTGTGTCATTTTGGTTTTTGACAGTGTTTTTGAAATTCGCCGTCCACAGAATAATTTTTTCCCAGCTGTTTTTGTTGTTGTGTTGTTACTTCTTCTACAGACACAATAATTCGTGAAGAAGGAAAGGAAGGAAGGAAGGAAGGAATGAAGGAAAGAAAGAATGAAACAAAAGATTGGAAGGAAGAAAGGCGAGGGGACAGAGAAGGAGAAATGTTTTGTTGATTTCAAGTCCATTTGGAACTTTTGAATTTCCGCAGAGTTGACGATGGTCGTGTTGGATAAAGTTTTGTCTTTGTTGGATTCATTTCGGAGACAAGCTCGCTCTGTCTGTCTCTGGTGGCATTCATGCGCGCTTCATCATCGCTTGATTGATTTCGAGGAGTTTCCCTTGCCGAGTGTGTTGTGAAGGTACGTTTCCCCCCCGCCTTTTCCCCTCTGGTTTTTGGAAATGTATTAAGGAGCATTATTATCAATCTGTTTCTCTCTTCCCGCCCTCCCTCTTCCTCCTCCTCCTCCTCCTCCTCTTCGCTGCCTGTGTTTTGAATTTGAGCGTTTTTCAAATTTCGTAGCCTTCGGAGTTTGGTTTGTTCTTTGGCTGCTTTTGTGGCGAAGTCAAATTTAGGACGAAAATGGAGAATTTTTGAGCAATTCAGGAGATATCATCTTGCTGTAGCTTGTCGACATTACTGCGATTCCCGAATGAACTCATGGTCGTGAATTCTTTCTGGGTAGTCCTGAGAAAAGCAATGTCGTTTACATGCTGCATATTTGTCGGCTGAACCATCATTACTCCTTTCAGAATTGCAGGCAGGACGGAGCCTGACAGAGAGAGAATACATCACTGGATACGTTTGGTCACGCCTACGTACATTTTGTGGGACACGGACAAAAATAGGATAATTGAATGAGACCCCAAGGTTTTGGGGTTTAAGACCATGGAAACCCCCACACAGACTCTGTTACCTGCCTCCAAAACCAGTTTGCAGAGTTACTATATTACTAGGCCGCCTTCAGTTTCTTTGTCATCAGTTTTGTTATCTTCTGCCAAGAAGGAACTGGAGATCAGAGAAAGCCCTTGGTGTCAGAGAGCACTCCTCAACTCTTTTGAGGAGAAGGACCAATTCTCTCTCAACAAGAAGCCATGTGCTGGTGACATTGCTGCTGCCCCCCCCACCAAGGTGACAGAGCAATTGGAATCTTCTCTCAAGTGTCTACAGTCATCTATGTTATCCTTGTCCCATGAGATCTCAATGCACAATCCGGGCGAGGGTACTGGTGCTGGAGATGATGTTCAAAGAGGTCTTACTGGAGGAAGATTGGATACCGGTTGTGAAGAGAGTCTTCCAGGAGGTGGAGGAGGTAGTAACACTTCAGTTGCTATGTTGCCTCATTTGACGGCATTGGACAGCATTCAACAACTGTGTATGAAGAGTGCTTTACAGAAGCATCAGCTGGACAAAATGGCAGAGCCTTCTTTGATGGAGGGCTTGGTGCCCAGTGTACTAATGAAGACTGACACAGCCCAAGACCCTCTTGACGAGTGCTCAGAGCTTCGTGACCTGAAGAAGGTAGATAAGTTATTTGGTGGTGAGTCAGATCTTGATAGTCTTCCGTCGCAGGCAAGCAATTCGCTTTTGACTTCAGAGAGTGCGATTTCAGTGTCTGTAAATGCGGGAAGACGAGCATCGCTCAGGCAGAGGACAGGGTCAGCAGTTAACACGAAAAACCTGGGGAATCCAAAGAAAATGCCAAATGTTATTGAACCTGAAGAGTCAGCATCCTCCGACATGGAAACCTATTCTACCTGCTCAAGTGATGGCACAGAGTTGAGTGAGTACAAGGTGTCAGAGAGCGAAGACAGTGAATCTGAAGAAAGAGATATCAAGCCGAATTTCTCCTTCAAGAACCCCTACAGATCTGCTGACAGTCCTCTGTGCAGGAACACTGATCCAGCGAGGCGAATGAGGGGATCACGAATATATGACTCAGTTTTGGGAGAAACATGTCACTGGTGCCGCCAAAAAACTGTAGAAGCTCATGTGCACTGTTCAAAATGTCCAATCAAATTCTGTGGGCAGTGTCTTCTCAACAGGAATGGGGAGTTCATTCAACATGAAATGCAGAAGGAAGCTTGCTGGGTTTGTCCAAAATGTCGGGGAGGATGTGGGCAAGGCTGCATAAACTGGTTTGTGTGTCTTTCCACTGTCTTGTTTCTTGCACTCTGAGAACCTTGGGAAGTACGTGCCACATCAAGAAGAAATAGAAGAGAATTGAGTCTTTGCTGCATTGTATCTTGTTGTGTGATTGTCCTTGCTATAATCAGCTGTGAGATTTTGTGATCACATTTTTGATATGGCAGATTTGAGTAATTTCTCTTTGCCCTTCAACCAAATGCTGTATATCGCCTTACTACAAGGTCTTGCACTCTGATTCCTTCAAAGTTGAAACAATGCAGTCTTGAGGCCAGTAGTTATATCTCCAGCTCTCACAGATGTTGTCTAGTCTTCATCTGTGAAAGTTTGATGATGGACTCACAAACCCTCAGTTGTATAGTGATTATTGGGAGTCTATTGCTTGTTTTTTTCTGTTCAGGTACAATGTGCTATTGTTAAATGCCAAGAAGAGCTGCATCTCTTGAGTGCTAGCCAACATAATGAGTCTTCCTGTTGATTTTGAAAATTTGACAGCTCAGGTTGCAGATTTTTGTACAATCGTTTACCCAAATTGTTTTGGGTGGATTATTATATAAGTTTAGACAAGCAGTGTCAAGAGCTGGCAAAGGTGGTTGGGAGTTATGGCAGGTAGTCACTGCCATTCATGATGGAAGTGATGGTCTGATGCTTTGTGAGTGACATTCATGAGGTTGTTATGACCATTCTTTTTGTGCTAGTTTTCTTTCGCTGGAACTGACACCAAAGGTTATCTTCAAATTTTTTACTGCAATCTCATAGATAGATATGTTGTTAGTTGTAGATGAGCTACAGTTATATTGCAGTCAATAAAGGGGAGTGTTGGGTGGCAGTTGCAATTGTGGACCATGCCGCAAGGAGCAGAACTTGGACCCAACAGGTCAAATCATACGAGTGGCAAAGGCTGCAGGATTTAGCAATGTTCATGACTATTTGGTGTTTGAGAAGACAGGCGAGTCAGTGGATGCCATTGCTTCTCGAAAGGATGAGAAGGGTTGGGTGAATGGTGATACTCCCACCTGGTCTGGATCAAAGGAGGAACTGGAAACAGGTTCTGGTGAAATGATAGAGGTTGATGTACCATATGCAAAGGCTCAAAGAGTGGTGTGGCCAAAGCAACACTTGAAGAGGAAAGGAGCAGAATGCAAGGTATTTGATTTCAGCATTTCAGATCACTGATGCCCATCAGAAGTTTGAATTCAGTTGGATCCTCTTTAGTATCAATTGTGTGTTATGTTGGACTTTGTTTACAGCTGGTGTGCATTATATTCCTTTGATGTTTGTAACTTCTGTGGTAACATCTTACATGCGGACAGTCGTATACACTGATTATACATACAACCACATTTGAGTTTGCCTGCCAGGCTGAAATCCCCAATCCAAAGCTTCTAATCCAAAATGTGTCTTTATTTGATGTGCCAGGTTGAAAAGAAGAGAATGCGTAGAGTAACCAAAAGCATATGTGTGCCACCTCCAACCACATACCAGCCCATCCAAGTCAAACAGGAGCGGGCTGAGAAACAACCATTCAAAAGAGAGCCTGATGAGCTATTGGAAGAAACAGAGACGAAAGATTCAAAGCAGCTGGTTGATAAGTTGGTGATAGAGAGTGTGGTGAAGCCGAGGGCTGGAACTGCCTCTATGTCAATCAGAGTGAAAGTTGAAAAACTAGAGGAAGGTGGTCCTCAAAATAGTAATATACACTACAGGGAAGGTGGTATAGACATCTGCACAATTGATAGAGATGGTAGTGTCAATGCTGTTACACCATCAAATGGTGAGAGCAAAGTGTCTTTTCGATCCAGTGAAGTGACTTCAGATACACTCCATAGTGTTCCTGGTGACCTGTTTGATGGAGAAATCACCCAATCAAGCAACAGTTACAGCAAGAGGCACAGAATGGTGAGAATATGAACTGTGTTAGTTTGTGCCCTTGATTCTGCTGCATTGATGTGTCTTCACCTCTGGTATAAACTAAGACATCTCTATACTGATGCAAAACTCTGCACAATCAGAAATTTCAAAGTGGTTTGATGTGCTAATGCTCACTTGAGGTTTCAGGAGCCACATCTGGAACAGAAGTGGAACCTTCCAGATGGTTTGCAAGCAGAAGGATACAGTGAAAAGCTGAGACTCAAACTTGCAGAGCCATTTCAACCCAAGCAGCTTGCTGATATGTGGGAGCTTGCTAATCATCGCAAACCCCTTTTACGATTACGGCAAACTCGTGGCCGCACTGTCCATGTTCCCACAAATGATGAGGGCCTTTCTTACCTGGATCACCACCCGGGTATGAAATTAACATACAATCTCTTCTTTTCTCACCTCACCATTTGTGAGGAGCCACCCAAAAACCACTGTTTATTAAACAGTTGCACTACACTTGTTACGTTTGCTTTGTAGATGTGTTATTGCTTTATCAAACAGATTTGGGTACTCCATCTGACAGGATACTTAGCCCATGTGGAGGTGTTTGCTCTATTCAACATGTATTCTGTGTGTACATTTGCTTGTAGGGAACTGATTCCAAGTACTCCAATGTGCAAGCTGTGACATCTGCAGCAATGCTCAAATGTTCAAGAACTATTTTTGCTCTGATATATCTCTAAATGCTTCAGAAGTTGTGTGTGGAGGGTCTACAGATTTGGCAAAGTTGCTTGAAGATGCAACAGAACCAGAGGAAAAGTTGAGGTTGCTACGAGGGTTGTTCTTTTGGCTTCAGGTACCATTTCCTTCAAAGTTCTCTGGAGATCCATCCTCTGGATCCTTGTCTATCCACCATCTAGTTTAGTATGTTTACATCGGAGTGATTTGGAGAAGAGATCAGGTGTTTTTGTTGAGATTTTGGGTAGTACTTTGGATGCAGCATTCCTGTGTGAAGGGTGCATACAAGCCATGGACTTCAACACTGCAGTCTTACCAAGGTGAAGATTGCATTGAGACCAATGGGCCAGATTGTGAGGTACCAATTTCTCAGAATCCTCGTGCATGCAGGAACAAGAATCTAGTCCTTTAGTGCCATGTAAATGCCAAGGTTTTGGTTTGGAAGTATACTACACAAGTAATGGTGAATGTGAAGTTACATTCTCTTGTGTAATTTATTCTCCTCAAAGCTCATGCTATATAAATGTGTTCTCCCTGAAACTTGTGCTCATAATTGACCAAAGACAATTGTGTGGTGGAGTAGGTTGAAGTTTCCGTGTACCCCTTGTCCTACAGTTATGGCTGTCTGTGGAGAAACATGTGAGAACTTTAGTTTGCCATGTTCCAAACAGGTGGGCAGCCCCACAGTTGTTCATCATCCTAGTGTAATTTGGTAAGTGTGCAGATTCTGGCAGTTGTTCTTCCTTTGGATGAAAAGAAGGATGTGCAGACCCTGTTGAAGGGAACATGTGCTGACAGTTGCAACTTCAGTGGTGAAAACCCAGTCATTCTTTTGGATGATTCTGACTTTGGAGAGGCTACAGATGTGCCCTTGCAAAAAGAACAGGGTACTTCTACACATGGACAAAATGGCTTGTCAGAGATAAAAATGGAGGAATCTGAGACTGTAAATCCTAAACCTTTGACCTGAACACATTACAGCACACCTTTAGCAGACTCCTTGTTGTTGTCTTGCAACAAATGACACATGTCAATCTTGCCTAGGCATGCTGGGTCTATAAGTCCACCAAGTGATGCCCTCCTATTATCAATGGAGCTATCTTCACACATAGCTCTCATTCTGGTTGCATAAATTCCTTTCTGCCAAAGCATGAAAATCAAGTGACTAGTGTCTTGGTTGAAGCCAATATTCTGGTATCTGCTTGCTTTTTGTTTCATATTTGCTATGCTAAAGAATTTTGGTGATCAGTTCCTTAAAACCTTGTTGGAATCATACCTGCAGTGTTCAAATTGCTCCAAGGAGTTTGGAATGGAGATTGAGCAGCAACCTGCTCGGTATGAAGCATGTGGTCACTTCAAAGTCTGTGTGAGCTGTGCCAAAACAATGTGGAAGCTGTGCAACTACAGTTGTCCCACATGTGGCCTTCATCAATCAAGAGAGCCTAGATCAATGCTAGAGTTCACTCAATTTTGTGAGGAAGATGATTAGAGCCTAGCTCTGGAACATGGTACCAAGGTTTTAAGAGCCAAGTACTTCTTGTCTCCATGTGGAGTTTAGGACGTACTGGCAGTGTAGGAGAATCCAAGGCTCTAGTTCCACTGGGATGAAGAGATTACAATGGCACTTGTCCCTAAGAGGAGAAATTACTCCCTCCTTGGACAGGAAATGATCTTTATGTCTTACAAGAGTTTCTTGCATCCATGGAGTAGATCTCAAATGATGCTTTAAGAGCTATCAAAAAGTTTGTTATGATCATCCTGACATTGTCAAGCTTGTGTCCATAAGAGTTTGTGGAATAAAGTTTCTTGATTCTGTCTTGATGTTGTAGAACCATGCACATAGATTGTCTGTAATGGCGTCATCTGCATCCTGCAAGGCAGTGTTGTCCCACCTCTCATAGATGAGACATCCTAAGGATTGACATATTTGATGGGGCTGCAACTACTTGAGATGAGATGGTTGGTGCCTGATCTCCAGGGAGATATGGAGAGCAGATGACCGAGGATAGAGTTGTGATGCAAACTCCAGGCTCAAATGAACTTTTCTTGTACTCCTTTCCAGAAGTCGTTTTCCAACAAATTCCAAGGCCTTAGGAAGCTCTGGAATTGCTGAAAGCTTGAACCAAGGATGACACTTGGTTGGCATATGGAGTAGAAGAATTTGTGTTGGCCTTCGATTTCATGAGCAAACTGAGTCTACAGGAAAATGACCAATGGAGCTTCCTAGATTTTTGCAGCAATAGCAGTTGATGTGGCAAAAGAGCTGAATCCTTCATGTTCTGGTGAAATTTCAGCAAAGGAAAGGAATCAAGATACTCCAGACAGCGATCACAAGAGATGTGTTTTGATCTCAAGTGTTCTGATACAAGTTTCTATCAGGTGAACAAACTCTGACTTTTCCAAACCTTCAAGAATCTGATTTGTTTTGCAAGCAAAAAAAGCGAGTAACAATGGCAGGGAACCGGAACCAAAAATGAGACTAGCTTGTGAATGAGAGGCCCAAGAATGATGGAACAAAGTACCAGAGCTAGTGATGTCAGCTTCAATGGTCCTGGAATTCTTAGAATCCAACAGAAATCCTGTAAGAAATGAAAAGGAACTAAGATTTTGTACTATGTTCTGTCCAATGTGCAATTTCAGTGTTCAAAACCAAGGTTCAAATCACTCTGATTGTTACTCTGATCATGTCGCACAGGTGGTTGTTCCATCTTTACAACTCCATATTTGCTGGTTGCATTCATTGTTAGAGATTCCAGAAAAAAATTGGGAATGATTTCAGCCACTTCTTGAGGAAGATCTTGTGGGAATTTACACTTGAAGGCTTGGAGTACAAAACAAAATCATGACTGTGCTCTGATGTATCTTTTGGTGCATTCCATGGAATGAAGATCAAGTTTTCAGTCTTGGATTTGTTTAGTAGTTCTTTATTCAGATCATTGCTTTAGCTCTCTGCTTGAGCAATGATCTGAATTGTATGAAGCAAAATTGCAAGCTTTAATGGTGCTCTACAACTACTGATGGGGTTGAAATTCAAGGCAGATTGTGAAATTACTAGAGAGTGATAAGCTGAATACCATGAAGATGCTCTCCAGGGAGACAATCCGTGATGTAAGGGACAAGCTCATGGACAGAGCTGCCACTGAACTCGAGATCATGTGGGCAAGACAAGTATTTCTCTGGAATGTGGTAACAAGCATCTACCGTTTGTCCTTTGAAACAACTGGCTTGTTGTCCTTCGATTACTTGTGTTGCAATTACCCATGGTTGCAATGCTCCATATGCGTGAGCAACACTCCCTAGTGTAGATCCTGGAGTGACAATTATGTTGTCTGACAAGCTCAAGAGAATAATTTCAACGAGAGCTTGCTCATCCTCTTCTCTGCTGAAGAAGTCTTGGTCATGTCTTTTATTTAGCTGTACAACAGTCACATGCTCCCCATTTGCTGGTGGCTCTTGCATGTAATCTGACCTCAGAGATCTCTCAAAGGTATCATATAGAGAAGTGATGAAGACTGTGGTGGTGCGATTCACAGCTGATGCTGCTGAGTCAATGGATTGAATATCAGGGTCTGATTCTGAGCTGGTATTGGTGAATTGCGAACTTGTAAGATCCCTGGTGGGCTGCCTGTGCTGTGGCAGCATGCCATTATCTAAAGCACATTGTTTTATGCGCATTTCCCACAGAGGGTGCAATGTCTCATACTGCAAGTGGCCTTCTGTGTAATGAATCTGAACACCGAGGTGCTGGTCTGCACGATCTGGTTGCATCTCGTGGACTTGGTCAACTTGCTGCCAGACACTGTCTACTGGTAGCATTGAATGTCTAATGACATCTGTGAGCACCATTCGAGATGGAAAGAGGGACTCCAACGTTGTGCGGAAGCTTGGAATTACAAAAAGCTTGGGAAGAAAGTGTTGATTCCCCACAAGATGAACCCATGTCACATTGCGTAAGAACTTCTGCTCAGTGCTACAAAAGAATCTATTGTGAGGTTGAAACCTCCACTCACCTCCGACTGTCACATCTGTGGCATGAACAGCAGTAGCTTGGTCTTGTATTGCACCCTTGTGGGATCCCACAGACGAGTCCACTTCAGAAAGGAACTGCTCAGTAGATAACCAGAAAGCTGATGGCACCGGAAAACCGATGCTTCCCTCATTCACCTTCCAGGAGGAGCCCTCAAAAGGCTCACACACAATGTCTGCCAGTGTATTTGTTGAAGGTAAAAGCAAGACACGTTGTGTAAGAACCGCATAAACCAAACAGGATGCAGTGATGAGTATTTTGTTACCCAGTCCTGATGGAACTACTGCATCACAGACTAGATAATTGCAACCTGCAATGCTCGTATTTCTCTCAAGGAAGTAGAGGGAAATGTCTCGAACCTTTGTAGTACAAGTCTGATGAAGAATCTCATACTCATGAAGTACTGCATCCCATGCAGGACTGGCATCCACATGTTTCTCAAATTTCCTCGCAGCATACCTCAAAGGAAGCTTCTCTCGACTGATGCAAGGATTCTTTTGGTGCCAAGAGTTCCTCTCACTTTCAGTGAGAGACTGAACAGGTTCTCCTCCATTAGCTTGCAACGTGACTGCTCTAAGTTTCTGGATTAGAGCTTCAGCAGCAGCAGGCAGTGTGGTAGTAATACTTTCTCCATGACTACCACTAGTACCATGAGTCCCATCTAGTTGATTTGCAGAAGATGCAGCAGACTGATCTAATGCTGCAGCTACAGTTGGTTGATCAGTGGCAGCTGATGCAGCAGCTGGTTGATCAACGGGAGATGCAGATGCAGCTGGTTGATGATCAACTGGCTGGTTGTAGCTGGGAGATGGAGCTGGCTGATCTGCAGGAGCTACAATTTCTTGATCTGAGGAGACTCCAGCTAGAACTTGATCATTTATGTTGGGAGCACCAGTGCCTACAAGTGGTTTCAGTGGATCTATACCAGTTTGCTGTTGTTCCGAAGCAACAGCAGAGGTGACTACTTCAGCTGGTGGAACAACCCGAGAAGAAACTGGTACAACAGTTTGTGGCAACGATGCTTGTTTTACCAAATTTTCTAGCTGTGTGCCAGCAGAAGTAAAATCCTTCTTATTGAACAATACCATGAGGCTACAGAGAAGGAGAGAGGAGCAAGCCAGAGCTACAAACAATTGCTTACCACCCATTCCTCTTCGCAGTGGTGTCAACATATTGACCATATTGCAAGATCCAAACTGTAAAATCAACCACATTTTCTTTTTCACCTGCATCATATCTCCTAACTTTCTTCTTTAATCCACCATCTGAAAAAACTTCTCCCTCTCCCACATCTACAATTCTAGAAACTCTCACTTGAGAGTTTTTTGAATACTTTACATAACACAAGAGACTTTTTGGCATACAAGTTCTATTGAAAGACTATAATATATTTACTATTATCATGCCATGTTTGCCCAACATGCCATGTCTTTTTTTTCTCTTTTGACTTGTTGTTATGGTTCTTAGAAAGCACTCAAAAATTTCCTAGTCTACTCGTAGTGCACCTTATATCTGTGAATATCCCATGTAGAAAAGAGGAGAGAGAGATCTTAACCCTACTCATTTAACAGTGGGAAGGACCTTACACCTACTAGTAGGTTTAAGAACCTTCTCCCTCCTATGCCTGATAGATCTCCCTATGTTTAGATTCTTTTTTCTAGTGTATGGAGAGTACCTTACCCTCAGTACGATTTCTGGCTCAGCAGAGGAGGCCATCTTACATGCAAAGGTTACTGGCAGCTTAAACAAAAAGTTGCTCAATTTTGAGTAACCTTGTGTGTAAGATGCCTCCTCTCTCCTCTCAAACAAAATCACAAAACATTCTTTTTACAAATGAAATTCTAATGGTGCTTTATGCAGTGTAAGAAGAACCTCAAACAGGGCAGTTCTGTGGGGAATTTGGGTCTGGTGCTTTGGCTCCAGTTTCATGTGGGGCTCTCATTCCTGGAACAGCCCTGTTCAAGGTCCTTACCCTACTACACTTCAACTGTAAACCCTAAATTTCTTCTCCTTATCCATTCAAGTGCTGGAGACAGAGTTTGGGGGGAAAGAGAGTAGTAGCAGCTTGGGTTTCATGAGCAGAAAAGGTAGCTTATAGGGAGACTAGAGAGACACACAGAGACAGAGACAGAGAGATAGAGAAAATGCAAATTTCAATTCAACTTGTATGATATGTGCGGGGGTTTTTGTGACAACCAGGGGCCTTGAGAATGTGATCTCGCCATCCAGTGTCACCTGCCTGCACTGTGTGGTGGCATAATGGGCAACACAAAAGCTTGTGCTGCTTCGACCTTCGACAATCTTTACTCTTTTGATGTGCAGACAAGTGTGATTCTGGAATTGCAATATAACACTTGGGACACTCCAGATGCCTGCACTTGAAAGAGATACAAATTGCACACAAAATTGATCAGGACCAAGGTGTTATCAACATCCCTAGTATGTGCAAGAGGAGGAGGCTATGATGAAAACTTATTATATTAGTAGCAACCGGATGGAGAGATGAGAAGGGTTGATGAGGAGATCAATAGCACATGTGGGAGGGGTTAAGAACCTTCTTGCCTTTTGCCTGAGCATTCATATAACAAGTGGTCCTTGTAAGACGATATCTCTACAATTTGTCGGCAACTATTGCAGCTCACGAGCATGGGACATTTTTGGCAGAAATGAATGTCTAGGTTATCGCTTTCTAAGAAGCTAGAATCTTGCATGCCACAAAAGAGGCAGGAGTCTGCAATCTCATCCTTTTCCAAATTGAACAAGTTTCACAACCCAGCCCACCATGACCCGAATTCCACCCACCCACAAAAGAAATTTAGGATGAAACTGAGACCCAAATTGGTTTATGCAAACTAGTTGGAAAAATAAAACCTCAAATCCTAAACTATCACATTCTCATGCCCTCATCCAGAACAAAAATTCTAGTCACACCCAAATCGTCTGATGTACATTATTGTACATAAATGAATTGAGAATTGGTATATTGTACATCATATGCAAATGAATTGGAAATGGCAGAATGCAATTCCAACAAGGGTTTTCTTCTGTGTGCCTTATCTTGTTGTATAACGTAATGTAGGATACAAGATCAACTATTATTCATTGAGATTTTTTTACCTGAACCACATGATCAGTGAGCTCCACTGAACAATCTCCATTTGACCAGCAGTTTTGTTGTGATGCAAGGATTGGATCAGGCAAAAAACTTTCAATTGCTTTCGGCTCTGTACAAACAACCTGAAGCAGTTGTGTTCTATTCATTAGGAGTCCTCTAAAACCCAAGTTCAAGCCTGGTACTCCACCCAACCTCATGCAAGTTTTATCGCCAAATTTCATTTTGGGCTAATTTACACATACACTGAAAGAGACTTGGTGCCTATTTTGAGTGGAGGCCACTTCCTACCATGACATTGCAACAACTTCAAGGAACTTTGTGATATAGCTGAAGTGGTGATAAAAAGGTGTCTTATTATCACCACTTCAGCTACATCACAAATTTGAAACAACAACAAAAAAAAAAAAACTAAACAAAACAAATGCTGCATACATTATTATTGACTTGTGAAAATTACCAAGTTACAAAGTAGCAGTGAAGCAACCTGACTAATCATGAGTGTTGAAGGACATGGATGATGTCTTTACCTCAGGTTCACAGTATACAAGCTTGTCTTCATTGCATCCATTTGGGGTTTCTTCACTGGAATTTGGCAGAGGTTCTTCTGTCATCAGATCTTGTCTAAGCTGCAAAGCATTGTGAGCATAAGTAAAATGACTTTCATGTGGGTGTTGGGTGGGGGAGGGGGGCACAAGAGAGAAACATTAGATTCCAAGGTCCAGTTCCATCAGGAGGCTGATTCCAGATCCGATTTCAATTTTTTCAATTTTTATACTTGGTCCTGTTCTTGTCCAAGGCTGATTTTTGGCTGGTATGTGGCAAATATATATATACACAGTATTCAGACCAATATAGCCCTGATATTAAACGGTATAATGTTTGTGGTGCAAATTTGTACTTGGGTAGATGTGCTGGAAGCTCTTGTTGATTTGGTGGAGCTTGTGGTATTGCCATCCTTGTTGTCATGGTTAATTGCAAGTTGTGGATTTGCTGCTGGTGCCTGCAGCTGAGCACAAGAAGTTACAGTGCAAAGCTCCACCACATTCTGACATGCTGTTTTCAAAGGACTGGAAGGTCCTGCTACAGGCATGTCATCAAAACTGGCAGGAGGCTTCTTCAAGCTCGTCTTTGTAGCAGCAGGTCCAAACTTGTGTTTGTCAGCAGCAGCAGCAGCAGCATCATCATCATCAGAAGAAGGTGCTGCTGCCGCCTGTCTTCTTCTGACCTCATTTTCCTCTGTTTTCACTTTCCTTACATCATGGTGTTTAGACCTTTTGGAAGCTCCAACAGGCGTCTCATCAAAACTAAATTGCATCATCTTTGGAGAGCATCTGAGAGGAGGAGGAGGAGGAGAAGGTCCAGGTGCTGCTCCTGCTGCCATTATTTCAGCATTGAAGCAAGATGGGCCTCCTGATGATCCAGGCATACAAATTATACCATGTGCTGTTTCATTTGCTACCCTCTCAAAATTGCGTATCAAAACCTGCAAATTGACATCATAGATACATGGCAAAGGCATTTCAAACTCATGCTGCCACTTTGCACAATTTTTGTGTAGCTCTCTCTCTACTAGGTAGGTGGTACACACACATTCTTGGAGAAATGCAAAGAAGTTGAGTTCATTTGACAAGAAGAAGAAGAAGATTCAGTAATAAGAGTAAAGATGATTTTGGGTTGGAGGACAACAAACAAACAAACCTCATGAACAACAGGTTTGACATTCTTCAAATATTTCTCTATAGGAGCTCCCATCAGTCTGTAAACCTGGGTTGTGACCTTGACTGCTGCATTGCGAACATCTCCATTTGGACTGTTGAATGCTTGACCCACAAACGACATGAGTGGGTCTGAAGAGAAGCCCATTCGATTCGGAGGTTGTAACCCAAATCTGGGTATGGCAACCAGAAGCAACTGCAGTCGCCCCAGAAATGGTCTCCAAATGCCCTGAATGGAAGAATTGAAGAATGGGTGAAACGAAGAAAAAAGGCACTAACTAGCTACTCTAGAAACATTGGAGTGCAACATTAAACAATCTCCATTGTGGATCTCAATAGTGGAGATGATGTATCTTGAATTTCTTGAAAAATAAAAAATTTACGTGATTTTTGGTGGGTCTCAATAGCGGAATGGAAACAATATGAAGACCGATCTCCTTCTTGGATGCAAGAAACATCAGAGCTTCAGAAGAAGCCTCTCGGGTACGTGCATTTGAGTCCCCCAATTTCTCGAGAAGAATATTAACCAAATCACTAACACAACTGTGGAGGTCTCTGTTGGGTACCTCACTTGCATACCTTGTCACAAATGCACGCAGAAACTGCAAAACAATTATGGGGAGGAGTACATGATGATCAGAGTGGGTGATTCCATTTTCAGTGGAATCTGCATCCAGGGACTGTATGTGAATAAGAATCTTCTACCACATGCAAAACAAGGATATATATTTATATGCATGATGGAAAAAAAAGTCTCGAAGAAATTAGTACAACTGTAGCTTGATTGTCAATATCTGATTGCCCACTTAGTTGGAGCTGCAAATTTTGATCCAAAGAGTTGGCAAGAGCAGTCCAGAAATCCAAAAAACAATTCAACAAGAATTCATGAGAGAAATTTAGTTGCTCAGACCTGCATTGAACTGTTAAACACATTTGATACTCTGTCATTCAGAGTTCGAATGAGCACCTTGCTCAGCACCCTGTCTCACAAACCACCAGAGCTCCTGAGTCCTCTCAAACAATATTTGGTACATATCTTTTCACATACATCATATGCAAAGGCAGCAGCAGCAGCAGTATAAATAAAACCCACCTTGTGGAAAATCTTTCATGCACAAAGTCTCTTTGAGATCAACAACCTGTAATCAAATATACATATATATAATAATACACACACACAAAGTGAGGATTGTAGCTCATCCATCAGGTTTCTCAAGATGTTAACTTACCTGAAAACCATAAGTGGGTCATGACCTGCCAAGTGGTTTAGCTTTGTTTCCTGTATTATGAACTGGAGAGCTTTGTCACGTAGCTGCCACTGCTTACTGAGCAAACACTCCACATAATAAAGCTCTAGAATGGCCAAAAGAGGTCCAGATTCTGCCAATACAGCTTCAGTGAGAGGTTCTGGTGTTAACAAATCTTCAGTGGTGCTGCTGCCAGCAACATGATAGTGCAGTGATGATGACTGCGTCGTCGTCATCACTGGATCAGGACCTCCTATTTTAGACTGGTTGTTGGAATTATAGATCATGGGTGCCATTGTCGGGATTATCATCCTCTTGTTCGTGCCAGAGATTGCTGCTGCTGGCATCATGGTTGTTGGCACTGGTGATATTGGGTGTTGTTCAATCTTATCAATAAATCTCATTGGTGCCACAACTAAGTCAGCTCCCGCTGCTGGAGGAAGAAGCCCAATGTTCTCATCAAAGAATCTGGGTCCTCCTTCTCCTGAGTGTTGGGCACCCGAAACTTGATTTTCTTCACCACTGGAAGTGCAGAATTTCATTGCTGTCAAAAGATTGGGTTGTTGATCAATCTGCGTTGGGAATAAATTTACCCTTAAAGATGGTGATGATGATGATGAGCACAAATTTGGCTGGAGACTTGCATTTTCTTTTGTGGAGAATACATGGTGGTGTTGATGACCCATAATGCTTGAATGCATGATTCTTGGTGACCCATTCATATTCTGTTTAGAGAAAATAGGCAGCATTGGTGGAAGCATAGATGATGATGATGGAGGAGGAGGAGGAGGTCCACTGTGCATGCCAGAGAATGTAGAAGACTCCATTGCTGGTGAGAGAATTGCAGTAGTTTGGTTGAGGAAATTAGCTGGTGCCATCTGCAGAGCTGCTGCTGCTGCTGGTCCAACAGTTGGATTGGAAAACAATCGAATTGGCGCTGTTTGTGCAAATGGCACTGGAAGCACAAATGAGGACCCATTCTGGTTTGAAGACAAACCTGGCACAACCATTGTTGGAAACACATTATTGCTTTGTGGTGCATAATTTTGATTCGAGAGGGTAGTACTATGTGCTTCTGCTGTTGCTGCTGATCCTTTCTTGTTGAAGTATGGTCGTGCCACCATGTTTGGAAGCAATGCAGTTGGACCAGTCTGGTAAGCAAATGTCGGTGCTGCAATGGGTGGAAGAAGAGATTCTCTCTTGGATGATGCAGCAGCTACAAAGTTTGGTCCTGTAATTGCTGGAATGAATGGATCTGGCATCATCAATCAGTAAGGAAAAAACCTTCATGGTTAGAATTCATTGGGTACAATCTCTTCTAGGATGCATGCCATCTGGCCTCATGGGAAGAAGTTGTTGGGGACATGTAGAAACAAACAGTAGCTGCAGTTCAAAGAGGATAATATGAAGGGACCTGGCGACAGTCAAAAAGCTTACGAATCTTGAAAGGAGCATTGTTCATATTGTCATCATCCTTCATGCCACCAGATGTGGTCTGAAATTTAGCAGCACCCAGAGCCATCATTTCTCGCATCATAAGATGATCATCAAGTGTTTGTGTTCCACACTCACCATGCTTGATGGTATTTGCACAGCATACATCATGTGATCCATCTGCTTGCAGATCAGCTGCTTCTGCTTTCAATGCCTGATATGCTTGTTCTTGTGAGATTCGCAAGCTGCTGGAATCACAGTAACCAACAACCCCTGAATTCCATAGTCAAATCTTAAATACAGGAGGCAGCAGCTCTGCAGAAAACAGGCTCTCCAAAGGAAAAATAGGCACAGACTCAACAGCTCAAAAGTAATTAGGTGTAAAACAATTAGGTGAGCATGAATGATGGATCATGCTGCACACCAGGTTGCACCAGATGAGATGTTTCCATCCTCCCCAGTGCCACCACACTGCTCTGGAAAGTCATGATGCATCTGCTGGCTGCTATCATGGAACAATTTCTCATGCATGCAACAATTGGCTTGCCGCAACTTTTCTATCTCCATCTGTTGTCAGGAAACTCCAACCCAGATATGATGATAAATAAAAAATCATCATAGATTCAATGGGTAATGTGCTGGCACTTGTTTCTTTGCAGGTTTACATGAAAGCTTTCAAACTGATCCTGAGAAGAGATAAATTTGCTAACCTTGCAAAGTTTTGCAGCATCATAATCCTCTGCCTCCACAGCTGCACACTTTTTGAGCTCCAACTGCTTAATTTGTTCTCCAATCACCTTGAGTCTTTCGATCAAACTCTGTTTCAGAAGAATCCAGAGTCTTCACCGTTGTGAAAAAAATTAAGAGTATCTCAGGTACATACATGCCTATAACCTTTAGAATAATGTCAATTGTATTTCTCGAGAAAACAACACATAGGCAGTCTAAAGCACATTCATTCATCCGGGATTGATTTTGAATTTCACCTTGAGACGTTTGGCCTCATCATAGTCCTCATCTTGGACTGCAGTGTGCTTCTCCTGTTGCAACTGCCAAAGGCAACAAAGATAGAAACTCCATGATAGGTTAGTTCTCTAGAGCTCGGAGGTGCCATAACATGTTTTTCTAAAAATAACAAATCTTGTATTGAAATTTTTAAAACCCAATTGTCATGTCAACAAGTGCCTTGCAATGTCACCATCTACTTTGAGCACTGAAAGGGGGGAAAGAAGGGATAATTTATTTGAGGAGAGATGAATTCATTGACAAGTGAAAAACAACACCAAAGATGAAGGATTTAGAAGATTTCAAAAAATATCATAAATTATGCAGCAGCTCAAAAGAATCAGTAGTCATGAAAAGGAATTGATTGTCTGTCTGCTTTTCACAGCCCAACAGAGGAGAGAGAAGGCGTACTCGGTGGATTTGGGTGGCAGTGGAAGAATCAACAGCTGAATCAAGAGCTGGAACCTCATGTATCCTATCCACCCCTTTCAGACTTGCAACCTGTCTCCTGGACCCACATAGCTGTTCCTGCCCATCACTAACAAAATCACCCATTCGTCTTCCCGCAAATTATACCACTGTGCAGAATCAAAGAACAAAATTATGGAGCTTCTTCTTCCCCAAAGAGAGCAGCAGAGTAGCAACTAACCAACTGACAAGTGGGGAAATATTACTCTACCTTGGTGTGTGCAAAAGAGGAGCAAATCCAGGCTGATTTAACTGTGCCCATTGTTGTTTGTCAAAAGGGTCACCGGTCATAATCAATGCCATCAAACCCACCTGCCAATTTGTTCACTACAGTCAGTCAATTGGTAAGTAGTCTTTGAAGCAACAACAAGACTTGCTGCTACCACCACCCACCCACCCACCCACCCTAAAAAGCCTGAAAATTTCGACATTTGTTTTCAGGCAAATCCTTTGTGTCCCTGTTAGGTCAGATAATATGTGGGTGGGGTCTAAGATTCTCTTGCAAACAAGGTGTATACACCAGGACATTGAAAACACAGATGAAAAAAAAATTATTTTTTGGTTTAGGGTTTTCTACAGATCATTGCAGACCTGACTGTATGTGTTGAGCTTATTGGAGTAGCAGTTATGGAACACCAACCGCACAACTGTTGCTGGAGAGTCAATGAATATACTCTTCAGCTCCCTTGCCTGATGCCCGCTACGATCATTGGGATCCAAAGACAAGTATCTGAAGTGTGAAATTCCAATACACAAAAATAAAATTGTTAGTGATATCATATCATCTACTCTAGAACTGATGAAAATATTATAAGTGGATCTCAAAAAAAAAAGAACTACTACTACTACTACTACTTCTACTACTCCTCAGTAGTAGGCAAGCAAAAGGGGAACTTTGTCAACAGTGATGAGAAGAGTAGTAGGGCAAATCTATCTACCCGAGGCGCTTCATGCAATTAGAAGTAGCCTCTTCACTGTGCACATATGGAATCATCAAACTTACAAACACCTCCACCTTCATTGGAATCTGCATCAATTCACCTGAAATGAAAAGAGATCACAACTAGCATTCTCATAATATTATTCATATAACAACAAAAATTATCTTTATTCCACCCAAAAAAAAGAGAATTATCTTGTTGGGTGGGTTCATAGTTTTTCCGATCAGTCTATGGGCATTAATTATTATGACCCAAACCTGCAAAATCTCATGTGCTTGTACAGAGTTGCAAATTTATTTTGATAACCCTAATTGATATATTATGCCTCAAAATCTCAAAAGTGTAGAAAGTTCTGCTTGACACATAAAATCAAAAAAAAACAAACACATGCATTTGTTACAAAGTGCTGTTACGCAAATTTCAGGCAAGCACATAAGAGTCTTTGCAAAAAGGAAAGACAGCATAATTGACATATAGATATGTGTGTATTTGAGGGATGAGGAGAAACATATATATGGGGCTTGCCTTGAACTCATGGCAAAGTAGTTGCATGTTGATGATACGTGATGGCCAATGCAATTCCAACACAAGCTCTTGTGGGTAGTAACAATACCTGCTCTACATCAAATGCAAAGATCAAATGATCGTTAGGAGTTAGGATGTCATGCAAAATCAAACTGCATTACTTATTTTCACAGAAAGAGGGGTTCAAGATGCAAGAAAGAGGCGAAAGTATTAACACCCATAATTAATTTCTGTTGTTGCTGGTGACTTTGATCAACACGAAATGTAATACTGTGGACTGACAACTACTAACCCTAATATCTGAGGACGACTTTCTTCTTCTCCCAGTAATGTGGGTCTAGTTAAATTTTGTGCTTCCATTCTACACAATTAAGAACATTGTTTGTTGTTGTAACAATGAGAAGCAGATCCTTTGACAGAGAAAGGTTCACTCTTTTATAATGGGTCTCAGGTCATGAGCAAAAAAAAGGACATGCCTGGAGCTTTGCCAACCCCGACCTGACACACCTTTGTTCAGCTCACTGGCAGGGAAATCTTCATCCTGTTTCAAAGGGTCAGGACTTGTGAGCATCAAAACATGGGAGCCGAAGAGAAAATTCTAAGTATATATAACCCAATGATGTGTTTTGCTTCAAATGGGGACTAAATTTCATGCACAGGTATGTACAGAGAGAGACCCAATTGCAAGGAGCTCAAGATCTTGGGATCTTTTGACTTTCAAAAATAATTTCAGGATCAGCAGAAAGCGTTGCATGTGGACTTTGCTTACATTATTATCTTATTGAATTCCGTAAGAGGAAGAAGCAAAGTTAGTTACCTGGCCTGAGCAATACACAACAGTAAAGGGAAGGTTTTTTGCAACCAAGGTTTCATGGCTGCTGCTGCTGCTATGTTGTGATCTGGAAGCTCCAACCATGGAAACTCGCAATTCACAGGGATGATTTGAATCCCCATTACACTCCATCATCTCACATTATATCCCACATCAAACATACATTTCTTCTCCAAATTGAACCCCAAAACTACTTGTTGAAAGTGGGTTTCTTGAGTTCCTCTTTCTTATGTAGACACTTCAATATCTAATTCAATCTCTCTTGTCTCCATTTGTCAGAAGAAGAAACCAGCGAGCATTTACATTGGCACATATCTTGGGGAAGGGATGGCTTCTTCTACATTAAAATGACATTCTTTGAAAGTGCCATTCTCCATAAAAGAGCAATCTTCTTTGATTGCCATTTGGTTGATGAATGCTTGTTCTACTTCTTTCCATTTTCTCTACTAGATATAATGCATTATAATCTTGTGCTTGAATTTGGAATTTCTTGTAATAGATCCCATTAGCAAAATGCCCTCAAGAACATATAGTAATGTGTGATCATTTTGATTGAAATGGGAATTCTCTCATTATGATCCCATTGGCAAAACTGTGTCCTCTACAACATATAATGCGTGATCATTTGATTGAAATGGAAATTTTTTAGATCTTATAGATCCTATTAGCAAAAATGCCTCCATTTGGGTTTTAGTGCAAAGTTACCACATTTGTGAGAGGGAAAGGAAAACATTTGTTGATTTCATCCCAAATTTTATCAATTTGAAGTTCTAAACATTTGGGAGGTGTACTAATACCATTGAAGTTTCAATTGCAAAGGTAAATGTCAATACATGCAATACTTCTACAACAATAAACACCTTCGTTGCATACACCAAAGAAGAGGGATTACATCATAAGGCCTTCTATATAATTCTCGGTAGACTTGAATACAACCCAAAGAAAATAAGAAAGTAGAGATGTCCACTTCTCAACCATCTTTCACCTACTTTCAAAAATTTAGCCCCATGATCGATGATGAAGGTTTGCAAGACACCCTTTCAAATTTCTTAAACATGAAACTCAACCCCAAAATTCATTGGAATGAGTTTGGGGGTTTGGGTTATTCTTGGATCTATGCACAACCTTCTACATGTCAAAAGTAGGGTTGCCATTTCTACCTCTAGACTCATAACTTGTAAATGTAGATGAAGTAATGACTATAGTTGATGCACAATGCATCAACTTTCCATGTTTTGTTTTTTTTGGCTTGTGTTCAAGCTAACAATGAATGTGAGTCATCTTACTATGTGTCAAAAAGGTGGTTGTTTATGACAACTTAGATCGTGTCTCTATGGTTTGATATCAATTGAAGGCCTTGGCAACTTATGAAGATGTTGAAGGGAAGTTACTTTATATGGTTGATAATGGTGGTAGTTTTGCCAAGGACATAAAATAACAATAACCTTCAAGTTCAATTGGCTCTTTTCCTTGGTGGGAATGCATGGATTTTGCACATATGACTAGTTAGTTGTGATTGTGTTTATCTAATCTGATTTTTGTTGTTGTTATTGAAAGCCTCTATTTTAAAGTTTATTAAACACATAGTTTCATTTCTCATGCATTCAAAAAATTCCTTGGAAATTTTATTATTTGGTTGATGCGATTTAAACCGAAGGAACAAACTATTTCATAATGTGGTAAAACATGTTAGGTTAGCATGTTATTATCACAAATGGAGAAGGTGTGTCTTGAAATGTTGATTTGAACATGCTTGAAAAGACATCTACAATGGAAAATTAAACCAATTGAACAAACTAAAATCGATCCATGTTCCCTTATATGGTCTTTACTTGATTGTGGGCACTCGCTCATGAATTTGAACATTGACCTATAAATGAAATTGTAACATCATTATGATTTCTTTGATTCCATTGTGATAGTTTGACCTTCATATTTTTAACATGTATTTGGAGTTTGTAATGATTTAATCATATTCACTTTGTGAAATTAATTTGCATTTCTGATTTGGTCGATTTATATTTAAATCTCATTTCTAGTAGATTTTTGGTCATATTACAAGTAGATATTTTAGGTTTGAAAAAGGTAACCTCCAACTATTTTATGGAGATTAAAATGGTTTTTATTATTTTTTTGGTGATTGGGTGAAATTACTACTTTGATAATTTGTGCAAGGTTTTTTGATTGCAAATTTAGAACATTTCCCCATAACATTCCCAATGGGTTCATAACATCCCCCCAAGTTCCCAATGTCTTTTTCAACATATTCCCAATAACACCTCAATTTGTTCCATACGTTTTGCCCAACAATGTCCTTTTGAAACCTATATTTTGTTGAGCTTTAGAAATTTTATTTAAGATTTGTGCCAAAATTCTATTAAATCAAAATTTCATCTATTAGGGTTTGAACTGCAACCCTCCAAGGACAAGAGTTTTAAAAATGCAACAATCTAGACACACTAGATTGTTCCATAACATTATTACAGGCCGGTTCATTATTTTATATAACCATTATCTGTTGAAATTTTCAAATTTTAAAAACCAAGTGTCAAATTTAAGATTTAAAATTTAATTAATTATTTGAGAATCTATTGCCAAAATGGTAAAGGTATTACAATATATCTGAGTGAATGTTTAGAAAAAATATTTTTGTATTGGGGGAGTCTTTAAAGTTTTAGAATTCTTTTGTGATGGGGCAATCAAAGAGTGATGTTGTTAAAAATAAATTTTGAACTTAGAAACTACTAACATGGGTCACATTATATTATAACATTTCTTTTATGTTGTGTGAAATCAATAATGGTTAGAAAATAAATAATTTCAAGGATAAAATTGATGAAGTGAGAAAAAAAAATTGCCATTTTGACATAGAAGCTCACTTAACAAGTTATACAACCAAATCCAACCAAGAAATTTGAAGGCATGAAAGTTTGATTAGAAATGAATGTCCTATATGCCAATGTTGTGGAAGTATGTTATTTTTTTTATATTTTCAAGTAAGGATTTATTTTTTTTCAATTTATTTACCCATTAGATAAGAATATATTAACATTCAAGGTTTTTCATTAAATCAAGGCTAGAACATATATAATTATTTTTTTGGTAGATTGGATGTATACTTTTTTTCATACGCCCCTTTTTGAGATAAAATAAAGATATGTATTTCTAATTAATTAATTAAAATTGAATTTTTTTTCAAAAATTGGAAATTTAAAAATATTTTTAAAAAGATGAATTCCAATGTTAGAATGAAAAAAAATCAACATGTTTTATTCATCCTTGATTAACATGTATGTTTTATCATATGTTAGAAATCTCCAATCTTATTTTACATGGTTTGCCCAAAGTTTTCCCCTTCTCACCTAGGTGGACCAAAGTGAAAGCATTACATCTTTGTGTAAAAAAATTATTTGAAGGAGCTTCCAAATTTTATCTTTTATTTTGTGTGTGTATAATGGGTCAATCAAAATGGCTCATTGCAAAAAAATAATAATAATAATTTGGAAAGCACCTCATTTAATTGATATTAAAGTTTAAAATTTAGGTTTGTCAAGTGTGTAAGTTTAATTGTTTAGTTCGCTTTTAGTTAATTAGGAATAAATTGGGTTAGCTTAAATGTTTGGTTGTATTTTGAACCAATTCAAGTGTGAAAAAAATTTGAAATATTTTGTGAACATGATATAATTTTAGTTCGTGTGATGTCAAATCACTTTTTGATCTTACTAACCTACGATGTATGTTATGTGCACAATTTTCAAAAGTTGGCATTATGTTGACTAGTGGGTACCCGTGACCTTCAGACACTATGAAGTCCCCCGATTTCTTTAAACCAAGAGAGACACACGCAAAGGCGCAAAGCAACTTTTTTTTTTTTTTTTTTAATTTATTGTTTTTGAAAGTCCCCCATGAAAACATATATGGGGGGAATGCCTCATCTATATGAAAATCCCCTTGCTGACCGCAATTTAGTGGCTGATTCAATTTTGTCTTGGGAACCTGGTGGATTTACTCAACTAATCAGTTGCTCATGCTAAACTTACTGCCACTAGCCTGTACAATCCAGCAACCCAGATGCATAATCCACAGGTGTGTGTATCCTATTGTGTAATACCTACTTGAACCATGTATAGTATAGAATCTGGCTATTTTTATATAAAAAATTGAATATTTTTCTCAAATTTTTGGTGATTAAAAAAATGAGAATGAACTTTGTAGTGACTTAAAAAAATTCGAACTAAGGTGTTTGCTCTGTTCTTCACACAAAAGCACTCAAAGTTGATTATCTGCAGCTGGTTCATGCACAACATTTGCAGTTCATAGCAGAGTTAAAAGCTCAACTAAAGAAGACTCTGAATCCTTGTCTGCAACCTTGTATGTTCTCTTCTTCAATGTGTATATTTTGCAGCTTGAATTACATGATAGATCACATAAAGAATGATGAAAATGACACCTAACAATTGCACCAGAAAGACAATGAAAACACAATAAAATCAAAGCTTCAATGATTCCTGGCCTCCAATTCCCTGAAATCAACAATACATGAGTCTACTTCACAGTAGGCATCAGACCTTCTTAGAGCACTCATATCTGTGTTAATGGGTCACCAAAACACTATGATATAGGAAGATGACTGGGCAAACAGGATATAAGAAAAATCCTAATTATTTTCCTCCCTTATTAACTCGAGGAGCTTTCTTCTTAGATGTGGTTTCTTCGCATCACTTATGCCCCTAGACAGGAGCATGCAGTTAACATCTAAAATTCATTAAGGAACAGAGCTAATGCCGGAACAGGGATTACCATCAGAATTTGCGTTTTCTTAAAAGCTTTTTAGAGCAAGAACCAGATCCATGTATTGGAGTGTGAAACAACATTCTTGAGAAAGGAGGGCGTGGAGACTAACAAATGAAGATATAAGAGCACCTCTAACACAAAATGGAGACACTCATAAGTGGTTGTGCAACTTGTTGCTGTGCACACCATTAATGCACACTGATCATAAAATAGTTCTCTGTGGAGAATACAACAACAACTCAATCAAATAGGTGAGTGAGAAGATTCAAAGTATGCATCCATATGATGAAAGGCAGGCATAAGACTTCCATAAGTGGGCAGGGAACACAAGATTGAAAACTCAAACAAAAACCATCAAACTCAGCGTACCACCCTCCAACTCAACTCATTGGGAAATATTTACTAGCAGGCAAGAGCATAAGCTCGGTCTGTTCTCACAGACAGCCAGGGTTGCTTCAGCAGGCTTCCGGATAACATCATCATGTCTCAGAGCACTTTGCAGGAACGAGTACACCGTAGAAAGATCCTCAGAAGTTAAAGCCATTTTGTTGTTTTGCTGATAAAATGTGTGATGATTTCTAACCTCTAATCTGAGCAGATACATTATGTTCAACAAACACATTTGGTCACTATTACACACATATGATCAAAATTGGAAAGATTATGCCACATACTAATGTGGTCACGTCCTGGTTGTAGTGCATGCAGTAGTGGTGCGCCTCCACTTGCCTGCTCATGTCACACACATAAAAATGGAAAGCACATAGATGGCAGTGGATCCTATTGATGGGCTTGAAGCTCTGGAGTTGCAACTGCAGATACAAATATTTTAAAAGAAAACTCTAGGAACAGAAAATTCCGACCGACGGGCCAAGCCTGGTCGGCCTGAACGCCAAATTCGGAAACCACAGATCTTTTGAAAGAAAACTCTGGGAACAGGAAATTCCGGCCCGGAAACCACAGATCTTTTGAAAGAAAACTCTGAGAACAGGACAGGCTGGGCCCGATGGCGTGAAACCCAAGCTCCGTCACAGACGGACGGACGTAGTGAATTTATATATAAGATTTGTGATCAATATTTTCAATGTTAGCATATGAAATGTCTTGTGCCACCTTTGGAAAAAATGTTAATCAATAAATCATTTTGCCCTTGATGCATCAATTAAATTTAAGTTCTTAAAGTTGAATAATAAATCTAGCTTCAAGATTTTTTTTCATGGTGATTCACATTTCACTAAGAATTTGAAAGATTGTAACTAGGTGATTAACAATAAAACCCATATTTGAACTTGAACTATTGGTGCTTTCACTTTAAAACCAAAATGTTCATACATAATGGATTTTTACTAAATAGTTAAACATTGCTATCTGATTTAAGGGGACCTTAGTTTTAGATAAGAGAATGACTGGACATGATGTATTAGTTAGAATATTTTTATGTTATGTATTATGTGTGTGTTGACAATGATAGTTGTAAGTGTCAACATTCGAAATCTAACATGTCATACTTAGCCTATTTTTGTCCTCAGATGCCAAAACATATCCAAATTTAAATGTGAATATATATTTACACATATCCAACATTATGAATATAATATATATATTTTTAATTTTATATATCTTTGAGTATGTGCTTTAATAAGACATATTGATTTTTTATAAAAAAATTAATGTAATATCTATCCATACTTGATAGATATATTTGGGCAAAAGATATAATCACACAACATTACTATTATACAACTGACATGACTACTCCCATGAAGGATTATGGTGTTATTGTTTCCATGTCGTAGTAACACCTACAACGATTGTTATACACAACTAAACACCACACAATAAAAACCCTCCTAGTGACACAACTAATCACATAACCTTTTCATGTGTCTTTGGGCTTGGATTCATTTTTAAAAACAAGCTTTGTTTTGAACCAACAAGAAGCAAATTTCAAAACAAATGAAAGAGATGAGATATCTTCAACCATTGCCAAATCGAAAACCTTGTTCACACTAAACAAGTTTCACAAGCATTTGCCCCAAGATTTGTCCATCATAATTAAAACATAATAAACACCATAAAAGTCCTATTATCATTCAACAAATCACATGGTGAAGGAGGTGACATTTGTGTTCAATAATAGACAATGTTTAAAAGTTATTCAATGTCTTATATTGTGCACACATGATTTCACATACAATTTTGGGTACAAGGTTCAAGTCATTTCCCAAACCTTTTCTTAAAGTAAGGAAGTCCCTCCTCCTCCTCCTCCTCCTAATGGGGGGTGAAGCCCAATGTGAATACCTAATGCTTTTTTGATGAACCTAGGAGAGACCAAAAGACCAAAAATAGCCCATGGTTTAGTAACCATTATTAGGACCTCACATAAAGAATATGTAGTTACAAAAAGATAGTTAGGAAAAACTAACTTAACTTAACTCCCACTTAATAATAATTCAGTTCCAAAAGTGTCACAAAAAAAACAAGCAAAAAGTCTACAAGCAAAGCTTTCAAATTAGCCTAATTAATGACCTAATTGGCCACCCATTTGCTCTTCCCTCCTCTTGGGAACCAACCAACCAACCCACCCATCCCATCTTCAATGCCTGCTTGCTGCTGCTAGCAACTCCTCCTCCTTCTCCTCCTGCAATTTCACAACACAAGCATCATCATCATCATCATCATCATCATGTCCATGGCTACAGAAGTTGAAGCATTTTGTTGGCAAATTCCAAACACGGAACAAGATTTGGCACCCACAAGAAGGTGAGAAGATTTTGTACCTACCTCAAGCTCTTGCTGGTGGTGGTGGTAGTGCTGCTGCTGCTCCTCTCTGTGATTCAACAACCATTTGCAAGTCCCTCATTACAGATCCATTCATTCCTTCTCCAGTTGAAATCCCACCAAATTCCAATCCCAATCCAAAGATTTGCATTGCAACACGAATTGGAAGAAAGGATTTTGCCTTCATTGCAGCAAGAATTTGAAGAGCCAAGCTGCTTGCTTGCTTTTTGCAACAAGAATTTGAAGCAAATTTTGTAGTTTGCAGGGAGAAGGTGAGGAGAATGGAGCAGCAGCAGCAGGAGGAGGAGGCAGAGCAGCAACCTGAGGCTGTGAGGGTATCGTACTGGGAGGAGTTTTGTGCGGAGTGCAGGGCGACTAGTAGCGGAAGTAGCACTACAGAGCATGGCTTTGAAATTCGGGCGAAGCAGGGTCCCAGTTACCATGCTGCTGCTGTGGCATCCTTGGCGAGTGCACGTTTCAAACTGCTGGAGAAGAAGCTGCACATGACAGAGGAGCGTGAGCGACGTTTGCAAGTGAGAGCTGAGTTTTTGAGTACCTGGCACCCTGTTGTCATGAGCCCAGGTTGTACCGACATTCTATTGCATGCGGGTGGCCACATTTTCCGTGCCCACAAATCAGTCCTTGTAAATTGTTATTTGCTCTCTCTCTCACAACATTAATGCCCTTGCCTTTGGATGCTTTTCAGAGTTGATGATTTCTTGCTTGCTTCTGGTTTGTTGATCTGTAAGGAATGTGATTGATGATGACCCAGTACTTGGGTAGTACTTGGAAAAAATTCCTCAAACAGGAAGGTAAAGAAAAATTCCACCCTCCCACCAGAAGAACCATGATCATAACTCCTCAGCGTTTAAAATTGGTTGTGCAGGCTGCACATTCACAGGTGTTCTTACAGAAGCTCAAGAAGTTGGAAGCAGAGTCTATGGGAGACAAAGACATGAGCATAGAGGTGCATGTGGAGCCAGATTCGCTGGACAGTTTCATACGCTACATGTACACAGGCAATGTGAGTCCCCGGGAGATGACAATTCATGCCACCAAGCTTCTCAAAGCAGCCAGACGTTACAGTGTGGGATCTTTGCAAACGCTGGCAGAACATCACATCGCCAAGAGCATGACATGTGAGACAGCTCTCAGCACATGGGAATTGGGCAGCGACCACAGCTCCGAAATCATCAAGAAAGCTGTCATTGACACTCTCCTGTCACAGCATGACATGAAACAGGTTCTGCATCTGAGTGAATATCCAACCTACCGTACTCAGAAAAAATCTGCGGACCTGCTTGTTGCCCTGTTTGAGAACCTCTTCAGCAAAACACTGACTTCCACTACCGCCACCGCCACCGCCGTGTGAATCAACTTTCTCTCATAACCCCTTTTTCTTCATCATTCATATTTTATGACCCTTCCATTTTGGTGTGAGGTTTGTGCATCACACACACTAGTGCAGCATCAATCAAATGTTCCATGTTCTTGCTTGAGGCTGAATCTTGCTGAATCTTGCACAATCAAATCAAGAGTTGAACTAGTTTTGTGAAGAAGATTCCTAAGAAAGTTGAGAAGAAGCTCTGTGTTTTGACAGCAGTCAATCTGTGATGCATGTGCCGGAAGTTGCTCGAGCAAGAAGCTTGGTCCTTTTGCTTTGCCATTGTGTATACACTTTGCTTTTGTTGTTGTTTTCATGTGCATGCACTAGATCTCCTCCTCCCGCTGCTGCTGCTGGATCTTGGAATACTGAACAGAGAATTCCAAGAACCATTGACAGGAGTGCTTGACCTCCTTTTGAGTGGTGATGAACTCCCATCTCTAGTCTTCCAGGTCTTCAAGATGGCTGCCAGTAACACCCAAGCTGAGCTGCCAAACAACCCACCCACCAATCATTCAGTCAAAACAATAACATTCAAAAGCTAAGTTCCTAGAATTTCTCTGCACAATCTGCTCAAAACTTGGAAGATGATGCTCTATCCCAACCCCAACTTTGATCGAAATTTCTGACAATTCCACCACACTCTAGGCACAGCCTACAAGGATGCGGGAGAATATGTGAGTGATCAATATCCTGCACCTATCCTTGGGTCCCTTGCAAGCCAAAAGAACAGAGCTTCCACGAGGAGCTTGCTACTCAGCAAAGGAGAGTGATGATGATGATGCTGCCTAAAGAGAGAGAGAGAGAGAGAGAGAAAGAGAAGAGAGAGAGAGTTGGGGACTCTTGAGAAGAAGAAGAAAAGAAGAAAACCTCAAGTTGTGGGTGTGGTGTCCCTTGAGAGAGATAGAGAGACAGAGAGATCTCGACAACTGTCTTCATCATCATCAGCTGCAGCAGCAGGCGCAGGAGCTTGAGGATCAGGAGTCCCTTCTTGCAGCACCTGCTTCAGATGCCGCGAGTGTTGTAGATGAGCAGGGAAATTGAGACGAGCGAATTGGCCTCTGAGTTTGAAGGCAGCTTGATCATAAGCAACAGCTGCTTCTTCCGCAGTGTCGAAAGTGCCCAACCACAAGCGCGTGCGATTCTTGGGAAGCCGAATTTCTGCAACCCATTTGCCCCAATGTCTTTGTCGTACCCCTCTGAAAACCTTGCTGCTCTGCTGCTGCTTCTTCTTCACACAAGGACCCAAGCGCCGCCGCGCCTTCTCCTGCTGCTGCTTCTTCTTCGATCCATTCCCGAGTTGCTTTTGCATTTGTGGAAGATGCTGCTGCTCCTGACAGGACGACGCATCTTGCTGGCCGCTCCTCCTCATGCCTGTTTGCTGCTGCTGCTGCTGCTGCTGCTCCTGCATTCTATGAAACTGATGGAGCTCCAGGAGTTGATGAATTTGCTGTTGTTGCAGAATCTGAGAACTACCTTGCTGCTGCGAGGACGCCACAGTGCGGAGGTCTTGTTCTTCTTCTTGTTCTTCTCCTACACACCAGTGAGCTGAAGGTAGGCGGATCTGGAGGTCTGGCTGCACGTCTGTGGTGGTGGTATTCACCTGACTGCTACTGCTGCTGCAGCTCCCCGGGCCTACGGATTCAAAGAGCGTGAAGTAGTAGTACCGAGGAGGAGGAGGAGGAGGCTCACCATCGCCGCTTTCTCCATGGCCTGCAGGAGCCGATGCTGCTGCTGCAGCACTTGTGTCCTGCTCCTCAGGAACTCTGTTGGGAACCAGAGTGAGGTCAAGAGACTTGTCCCTCATCTCTGCACGCCGATCACTGCCTAAACCCAACTCCAGCCTGAAACTGCTGCTGCTACTGCTACTGCTGCAACCGGCCTGGAGCTCATCCGGAGCTCTGGATCGACCTATGGTGAGTTCTGTATTCAGCAAGTTCAGTTGATGATGGTGATCATCTTCTTGTTCTTGTTCTTTCTTAGACTGCCTGCAAGGACGTCGCACTGCTGCTGCTGCTGCTGCTCCTCCTCTCGATTGCAAACAACTCTGTCCAGCAGCAGCCATTGCAGATCTCTGTCTCTCTCTCTGTCTCTCTCTCTCTCAAATCTGCAACACAAAGTGAAGCCCACAACACAATTGAAGTCTGCAACACAATTGAAATCTCCAACACAAAATGAAATTGAAGTCTACAACACAAAACTGAAACCCACAACACAATTGAAATCTGCAACACAAAACTTCAACACAAAACTGAAACCTACAACACAATTGAAATCTGCAACACAAAATGAAGCCCACAACACAATTGAAATCTGCAACACAAAGTGAAATACCTACAACAAAATTGGAAATCTGCAACACAAAATGAAACCCACAACACAATTGAAATCTGCAACACAAAGAGAAAAACCTACTGCACAATTGAAAATCTGCAACACAAAATGAAACCCACAACACAATTGAAATCTGCAACACAAAGTGAAAAATCTACAACACAATTGAAATCTTCTGCAACACAAAATGAAACCCACAACACAATTGAAATCTTCTGCAACACAAAGTGAAAAACCTACAACAAAATTGAATATCTGCAACACAAAATGAAACCCACAACACAATTGAAATCTTCTGCAACACAAAGTGAAAAACCTACAACACAATTGAAATCTTCTGCAACAAAAACTGAAACCCAAAACACAATTGAAATCTTCTGCAACAAAAAATTGGGATCTGCTAAACAAAATTGAATCTGGATTGCAACAAATTTGAACCCAATTTTTATGTTTATTTTTGGGGCAAATTCAAACAAAAGGACTTTGGGATCAATGGATCAAATTAGTACCTAGTGTTAAGCTAGAATGAGAATGGCATGTGCCTTTGAATATTAAAAAAAAACCTCCTTTTCAAGCCTCTTTTTATATTCCACTTCTACCCTAATTACACTAATTAAACCCAAGGATTTGGATTAGTAAGTTAATTAATTATTTAAAATTTGTGTGTGTGTGTGTGTGTGTTTTTTTTTGACGATTTTTTAATGTTGTCACAAGAAGAGGTCCATTATTTTGCTAGAATCACCATTGGAACCGAATAGGGCAACCGACTTGCGGTGCTACCACCCCAACCCCCAACACCCCGTGCATTTTTTTTTTAAATTTTGAAAGAGCCTCGACTATGATTCTGAGGCAAAGTTCTTCAAATTTACAAATCAGAGACGATCAAAATAGAAAAACAATCGTCGGTAAACAACCCAACCAACACAACCGAGTATTTGAGAATTGACTTTCATGTGTAACAAACAATTTTTATTCAAAGTAGTAATTGGGTAAATTGATAATCAAAGGTTAATTACTTTGATAATAAAATTGATAATCAATGAGTTCAAATTTTTATTTTTATGTTTATTTATTTATTTATTTACTACTTTTTGATAACGTACCCAACCGGTAATTGCCAAAAGGCAATAACCCTTAATCGAGTTTTTTCTCAATTTTTTTTAATGTAAGAATAGGTGACAAGCCATCCCGTGGTAAAGAATTCCCATTTATTGATGACAACCCTTTAGAAAACTCTCCAAAGTTTATCGTTTTGTCGAACTTTTTACAACGGTTAAAAAGTGATAACAATTTTTATTTTTTTTCAAAAAACAAAAATTTTCCCTCAATTTTTTGGTGGTTTTTTTTAATTTTTTAAAAGGCATTTGTAACAAAATATTCCAGTTCTTTTTTTGGGTGGTTACAAGGAAATAAGATCTCCACCCAAAATTTAAAAAACAAAATAAAAACCCCAATCAGCCTCCCATGAGAAAAAACATTAGAGATAAAAGAGTTTCCCAAATTATTTAGTGAAGAAAGAAGCTTTTGCTTATGTCAGGTAAGTTTGGCCAGCATGATGTCAGAGGAGAGCAAGTTCCAGTATTTGCATTTCTGCTCTGCAATGGTGGGCTCACAAACAGCAAACTTGCTGTACTACTGGTGTCACGATATGCTCGAGTGGGAGTGGAAAACGACAAGATTTTACAAGGTTAGCTGGCAAAACAGTAAAGAACGCCCACATCGTTGTTCATGATGTTGAAGAGATTTAAAACCTGGTCTACAAAGAAAAAGTTGTTGTATCCTTGTATGACTTTATTTATATAGTAATTAATATATGAGCTGTTGTTTCAGCATAAAATTTTTTTTTCTTTAAAAAATTTGTCAAAGTTTTGAAAAAAAAAATTTATTACTCGTGTTTTAAAAAATTATAGTTATTGTAAGATTAAGAACTTGCAAATTTTCGACTATCAAGTTTGAATTGCAGACCTTTAAAGTTCAAGGATTTAAGATTGACACATTCGAGTGTCTCATAAACGAGAATGTGTTTATTAATTTTTTATAATCGTTGTCTGGCAAAATTTTCAGAATTAAAAATTCAAGTGCCAAAATTAAGATTTAAAATTTAATTAATTATTCAACAATTTGTTGCCGAATCCATTTAGGGAGTATGATATACATACCCCAAACTTAAGGAGCATGCAAAGATACAACAAAAAAAAAAGACTAGTCCATGCTAGTTGACTAGTAGCTAATGGGTTTGAGAATAAGGAGATAGAGAAAAAGTTTTTAACTCGTCTACTAACTTGTACACAAATAAACAAGCGGCTATACCACGAGAAGCTATGTCCTGAAACTAACTAAGGTATGCCATTTAATGTTCTACTATGAACTCAAGTTATATTGCATGAAATTGATTCTTTCACATTTGTACTAAGAAATAAATTTTCTAACCCTCTTAGAATTCATCAAGTGAATATGTAGAGATTGAAATTATAGTTCTATTGTCTTTCCTTCAAGCATACAAATTAATATAAAGTTATAAAAAATTATATTATTTAAGAAAATCCAAGTTTTCCAAAATTGAATACTGTATACAATTTTTAGCCCAGGGATATCAAAATCTCTATCTAATGTATATCTCATGCATGACATATTTCGATACATCAATATTGAATGGATATAATTTAGATGGAAAAAAAATTATTTTTATTTTCATTTTTATTTTTTAAGTATAAAAATTTGGCAACTTTTTTTTCTTTTTGGGTCACAGTTTGGGTTTAGGTTTTTAAAGAAAGGTGTTTTGTTATGGTGTTTGATGTGTGTATGTATGGATTAAAAATTTGTCCAATTTTATTTTATTTTGTCTTTTTATTAATATTTATGATTTTATTTTTACACATGGTCCATGAAAAACAATGTTAAAAAAAAAAATTCAAGTCACAAGGTGCCAACACTTTGTGAGTAATTAATTAAGTGAAAATGTAACATTTACATGGATATAATCACAAATGTCGCACTTTAAATAAATAGAAACATTAATGTTTTTTGTTATACCTTGGAAGTGTATTTGGCAATTTGAATCTAATGTAAATCGATTTATGTAAATTGACCAATGTGTTTTTGTTACATTAGATTTGCATTCATTTCCAAGGACATTTGTCCATATATGGTTTAATTGAGGTCCAACTTTTATGGTGCTTTCACTAAATTGTGGTTTTAATTGGAATTTATCCATGAAATTATTATTTTTTGTTTATTTTTTGTTCGGTTATTGTCTTTTAAAATGTCAACATTAAAATTTCCCATTTTGATGATTGGACAATGTTTAGGAGAATGTTGAATTAGAGTTTGAAAATTATTTTAAAATGTAGAAACTAAACATAAATGAACTTTATACACACATACAATATGTAATTATTTTCAAATATTAATATAAAAAGTTGCTACTATATATTCTAAACCATCATTAATTGTTATATTGAAAGAATCTAAGTGCATGTGTATGTCATACATCATCATCAACCCATGACCATCATGGATCGAAATATATGAATACTTCAATGAATTTATAAATTTGTGCACATCTGTTGATGCATGGTGTATATATATTTTTTATAAAAACATAATGTATGAAACATTTGAAGGTATGATCATGATTGATATCTTCATAATGTTGGCGTAACAAATTGTATTCAAGGCTTGTATAATTACATGAAAATTATGTAAGTTTTTTAATTAAAGAATTAACGGTATCCAAGTTGCAATTTTTTTCAATCTATTCATTTCTATATGTACTTTTAGATCCACATTAAAAAAATTATGTTGGAGAGGAGCTAACAAAATAGTTTTTCTTTTGTTCAAATGCAGGATAATGTTGTATATGTTAACCCATATTTTTAAACGTTAGTGGGATAAAAAAACTAATTCATCTAGTGATAATCCTTGAAAACGATGAATGCTTCTTGTTGTTGCAAGTTGAACTGAAAATTAAATCCTTGTTATGATAAATGATTAGGATTTACTAACTTTTATATCTTTCCAACAATAGATTCAATTGGTGTCCGTTTGATTCAATGTTATTATCATAATAATGACTATATTTTTCTTTTGTTAATGTTCCAATTTAATTTTTTTGAAACATTATCCATATAATGGTTTCTCACAATATGTTGTTAATGCTTTAAAAATGTCATCAACTCCATTCACAAGACCATCAAATGTTGCATAGTACTAATAGATAATTTAAGCAACATATTTTTTAAAATATGAATTGTAAAATGTGAACTCGTAGTTTTACTTAGATTATTTGAGAGTGGTAAGATGGTGGACATGATTGACGGTTGATGTCCATTACTTTGAAAATAAATGTGACACTTAAAAATGTTTTTCATTGTGTTTTGCACAAGTTTATTTGTATAAAATAAATACAAAATTGTAAAATTGTTAGGTGGTTGTCGATTACACATTGAATTTATAAATTCAATATCTTTTGTATTTTCTGTTGTAGTATGAAATTTGTTCAAAGTTTATATAAATACCATATTATATTGTGGCATAATTTTATTTAGTTTATAACATTGGACATATGTTTGCCAAAAGTTTGGTGCTAGTGAATTAACATTATCTTTGATATTTTGCAAGATTCAACTATCTTTCACAAGAGGTGTTTGATAGAAATCACCTATCATGATAACATTAACACCACCAAAAAAATCGTTTTGAATGTGTTTTATGAACCTTAGCTTATTATTTACAACATTAAACATTTTAACACCAACAAGTGATATTTCATCTGTCACAACAAGTTGTAATTGTTCATATTGACATGTAAGTCTATTTAATAAATTTAATGATAAGTTTGGTAAACTAAATAAGGATTGTTCGACATGTATGTTCAATGTTGAATGTATTATAAAACCATCAATATTGAAAGTAATTTTACTTGTTGATGCCATAAGTAAAGCCTTGATTTTTGTTAAGTCAAAAAAATGTCTCTATTGTATAATCGTAATAATCCTTGAATTATGAGGTTTAATGTAAATTTTTTGCTAGTTCTAACACCTTCTATTAAAAAAAAAACAAATTGGTGTATTAAGATATATATATATTTTTATGCATAACATCATCAAATATTAATCTTTGTTCTTCATTTAATTGTCCAAATAAACTACAATATTCAAAATTTTCCATCATCGTGGAATATGATGATTTTTGTAAAATTTTCATTTTCTAAAAATTGTGATTTTTGGTTTTATCCATTACGTGATTGATTACAAAGTCAAGTCGTAATTCATAGTGTTCAATATTGATTTTTTTTGTTAAAGGAATTGTTGGATGTGGATCATTTATTTTGTTACCTATATTGTTAATCCAAATGTTAGTTGAATGTAATGGTATTGATTTTGAATTTATTGAATTGTCCATTTTTTCTATATTCAGATATGGCATTTAGTAGTTGAAAATAAATTTCATTTTAAAAATTTCATCATGTTGTTGAGAATATGCATCATGAGAGGCCACATTAGTTCTAAGTTGTGAGTTTTCTTAATTTCGAAATGGTGAATACAACACAATTTGTTCTTTCAACCAATTTTTAATATCTTTGTATTTTTAATAATTTACAAACTTAATAATTTTGGGCTTGCAATGTTTTGAATTGTTTTTTAATGTTATAAAAATAAGTAAACTCTTCAAATGACAATGATTCATATTGAATGGGATGATTATTATATTTGTCCATGATCGATGAACACATTATATCAATTGAATTTGGTCCAATTCATTTAATGCAACTTGTGATTTTAACACAAAAGCCCATTCTTTAAAAGGAGAAATATTTGTGAATTGAAATGTTTGAGATGAATGATATGTTAGTAAAGAAAACATAAGGTAAATAACAAATTGAATAACCATTTGTTGGGCATTAAAAAAAACATTAGGTAGCTTTTGAATTCTTGTATTTGCACCTACATTATTGGCGATGTATTTTTAATGATAAAATATAGTTATGATTTTTATTCATTTATCTATTTTTTGTCGTATATGATGTGCAATATGTTCCAATTGCATATGGGTTTAAAATAAATTGAAGATTTGTATTTGCAAACCCACAAATGAACAACACATATATTATATGCATTAGTTTTTATGTTTTCATGAGTTTGTTTTTAAAAAATGTGCAACTTTGTTCATTTACTTTTCAAACTTAATATATATGTATTTTCCTCCAAGTTTAAAGAATTTAAATGTTCAAAAAATGATATATCGTCATCTTCATTTAAATATTTCAAAGATTGAAATATTTTGTTTGATTGTGTTTGGAGGTATTGTTGTGAAAATGGATAATTACTATTTATTTGAAGAGGTTCTAAAAGTTTTGTTTCACACATTGGAGGCAATGGGTAATGAAATCTACAAATGACATGGTTTTTTTCCTTACATGTATGTGTGTGTTTATGTCGTTGTACATTTTGTGATGGGTTTAGTAACAATGATATATCACAAAAAATATATATGTCTACAAATTATTCAACTTGTTCATTTGTGTGCACTCCATACATAAGTGTTTTGTTAATCCATAAAATTCCATGGTCATCTTCACTCCCATAATTTTGGAATTTCGTGACAAAATATATATATACCCAAAAAGATAATGATCTTTTGCGATATGTTTGTAAAATTAAGATGTTTTATGATCATAATATCTTACACATGTGACAAGGTCAATTCATATTAATTATGTTATCATAAGGCATGGATGATGAGTTGATACAACACTTCACCTATTACAATGGGACAAACACCCACAAGGCTTAGTCATGGTTAAAAAACATGTTGCAAGGATAAGCGGAATGTGATGAAGGATATGACCTTCTGTAACATGAGAGCACATTGAAACATCTAGGTGAATCCATTTGCAAAGTCTACCAAATTAAAACAATCTTGAAAGTGTTCAAACACCATCCCAAAAATGTAACTTCCAAACAAATGGGGCAAATGTTGGAATGCCAACTTGAAGGATTTAGAGGAAAGTTCAAAATCTTGGTTTGGTTTCTAATTTTTAATATAAAAAAGGGAGAAAACTATATTAGTCAAAAATCTTGAAAATTGAAACAACATCTCAACATGTGGGACAAAGGATAATGGTGTTGGGTGCACATAGATAAAAAATATTACCCCACATGATTAAGAGCTAAATTATGATGAAGATGTTTATAGATTAAGGATTGGGAAATAATCATTTAATTAGGACTTGTTGCCAAGGCTTGAACCCATATGAAATATTTTTTTCACAAGTTTTGCCAATCACCAATTAAATACACATAAACATCAAAGTCAAATCTAAAATTTCTTATGCATGGTTAATCCACTACAAAGGAGTAGTGCCAAAAACTATTGAAATAATTATTTAAAAAAATGCAAAGTTGCCAGATCATAAGGATCTTGCACCAATCAATCAAACCAAAATGCTTCTTTTACTTCACATTGAAAAGCAATAGGAATGTGGTCATAATGTGAAGGATGCCAATATCATGAATGGAAAGCCCCAAGGATGTCCAAGGTGAAAACCCAAACCCAAGTTGAAGCAAGTCAAAAGTGAAATGACATTAAAAATAGGTCCAATTGGTCATGAAGACCGAGATTAGTTTCATTGGATAATCGACATGAACACTAATGTTGAGCTAACTTTTAATGAGTAAATTGATATCCACATGTGTCAAAGAGTTATGCACAAAGGTTGGATGCTTGTTGGGGGTAGGAATAGGATGGGAGTTTTGGCCGATAACCAATGTTGAGATTGTTGTTGTGGGAGGGGGTGTTAACAAAAGTTGTGCACCATCATAAATTATTATCAAGGTATTAAGTTGGGTCTTTATGTTTGCATGGAAGGCAAAGGGTCATTATGGGGGGCTAATGGTTAATTCGTGGTTTGCAAAAAGTATAGAGGTTTGGGATAGAGATGTTTGAAACAACGAGTAGGTTGGAAAAGGGTTGTGCAACTATGTGTGTGTAAACATGTGTGTGAATAAATGGATGATGTGAATTAGGGCATTCAATAAAAAGTGATGAATCAAATGACACAAGATGTTCTATATCCATGGGAAAGAAAGTTCTTAGATCAATAGGTATAAAAAAACCAATAAGTTTGTAGAAACAAGGCCTATAAAAAAGATTTATAAAAAGCTTTGGACAAATGGTATATTCCAAATGATGTATCCCATCTCTCAAATTTTACCCAAGGTCCCAAGTAACAATTGTTAAAGCAATTGAAGTTATAACATTCGTATGCAAATTGGGGGTTAAAAAAACTTTCCCACCTCCAACCATGATTTCTAATTCTCAAATTTTAACTTAAGTTGCAACCATCAATTGTTAGAGCAACTGATGTCTTAGGAGTCACAAGCAAGATGAAAAAAAGAAAAAAAAAGAAAAAAAAAGAAAAAAAAATATATATATATATTTAAAAAAATCTTACGGTAAAACTCTTTCATGTTGCACTTGATAAGAATGACCAAAACCCTCAAGTACCTTCTTGATGCGCTATCAAAAACAACTATAGTCTTAAACCCTAAGTTTTTTTTTTTTTTTTCCCACACAATTTCTTTTGGTTTGTGTGCTAATGACACAAATAGAGAGCCTAGCTACCTACCTACCTACAATCTTAAGCTACAATAATAAAAACTCAAATTTAAGATGATCCTCTTTGTATAAGAATTGTTTGCTTATGACTACATGGCATAAAATGCTCGACTAGCAAACAAGGGATGTTGAAATTTTTTGCGACTTTCATAAAAAAAATTTCTTGTTAAGTTACACACAATTGATAATATTTCATGCTCAGATATTTCAGCACTCAAGGGTGCGCCCTAAACACTAAACCACTAAAAAACATTCTCTTTTAACTTGAATTATTTGTGCACATTACTAAAAATAATTTGCTTTAGATTGAATCATTCATGTTACTACAAAATATATCTGGTTTACATATTTTAATTTAATTTAATTTAATTTTTAATTTTTTGTGTGTGTGTGCGTGTGTTTTTTTATTTCCCTTGGTTCATGGGTTCTGCACCTGGGCTCCATCACACACTAAAAATTCCGTGTTTCATGAACAAACATGGAATAGACACGGCCATATTCTAGGCAATTATTTGACTTTTTTTTTCAAAAAAAAAATTGAGCTATGATTATATAACAATAATAATAAAAAGGGTATTTTATTATTTCATAACCATGGTTACATATCATGGTTAATCGAGTATTTGATTTTTGATACATGTGGTAATTCAACTTTGATACCCTAATTAATTGAACAACCCAACTGACTTATTACTTATTACTTTGAAAATAAGAGCATCTCTAGCGGTGGTGCTCAGTCAGTACGTTGCCCAAAATATTTTTCACATCCAAGTTTAGTTATGTAACCTACTCTTCTGCAACCCCCCTCCATAGAACTCAAACTGGGACAGCAAATAGGCCCGGGGTGGGGACTACTTACTAAATAGCAAACCACTTGGACGAATCATTATGATCGACAAATCAGAAATACTGAGCAATAGTTAGATCATATTGAGCCACTCACCACACCAGCCATGGCAACAAGGAGGGAGGTTCACAGAGGCCAGACATGGCCTAGAACCCATTTCCCGACCGCTCGAGCCGCCTCACTTTTGCTTCCTAAATTGCGGCGGCTCTGCCAGAACAAATCCATGCCCAGGCTTTTCCGATGAGAATAAAAAAAGCAACCAAATCTGCAAGCGAAACAAATCCGTATATGAGAAAGGTCTGATTTTTTTAGAGCCTTTTTGGGAGTTGAGGCTCCCCCGTCCGTCCCGAGACTTATAGGCCACGTAGAAGGGTCAAAAGTCTCGAAAGGGTCTAAAATGCAAGCAAACCCTTTGTCGGGGCAAGATTTTTTGAGAATTTTTTTTGAAACTTGGATGCTTACGAAATTTGGAAGGAGTTGGATCTTAAGTGAGTGGTGGGTTCATAAGATCTTGTACACACAAGGTTACGCCCGAGAAAAAACCGGGACAAAAAAATTAATACACACGGAAAATCTCAATGATTCTTAACATAATTGTAAATTATTTTACACTTGAGGTCAAATACTTTACAATTAACCCTAATTTTTGTAGTCGGATCAAAACTACAGTCCAATTTAGGGCCTCGCATACTTTGTGCCGACCACCCCAAACTTGACTTTACCTATATCAATCCGATGACAATACTTGGGTCGGTTCTTTACAGGTCTAACTAGAGTCTTCTTGGTGACGGCCTTGTATGTACATCAATAAGACTCGTGTAGTGACAAGCTCCGGGGATGATGATTTTCATCTCACCGACCACCTTCCCCAAAAAACAAAATTTATTACAAGGTACATTCATTGACTAGGGTAGTTAGTTTTTCACCTAAACTAATTAACCCTAGTCTAGAGTTAGTTTTTTGTCATTAAATAATTCAGAAAATCATAAAATGGAAAAAAAATTTTGAGGGGGGGAGGGGGGGAGTAAAACATATGACAAAAGGAAATTTTAATTCAAAGTTTGCGAGAATGAGAAATTAAACAATTTTATATTATGCTAAAACAAATTGACTTTCGGGAAAAAAAAAAATTTAAGTATTAATTACAATGGTGAATTTGACCCTAGGCTATGGTAGGTGAATAAAAGGTTCGGCAAGTTTTTGCCAAATAATGAACTAATTTGGAGCACAACTTAACCCCTCCCCCCCCCCACAAATTCATCACAAATTAAAGGTTATCCTTAAAAATTGCCCCTTTGTCTTTGGGGCCCTAGTTTGATGTGTGATCTCTCCCCCCCCTGTTTCATCCCCAATTTGACTGATACTTTAAAAAATTGGGCTCAAATTGGGGATCAAATTGGGGATCAAACAATTTGTTTCACCCCAAGTTTTATGTCAAATTTCCCATTACTAGCTGCCGGTGAACCTACTTTGGGTGCATGTTGCCTACCTAAACCTGCCTGCCTGCCTGCCGGTGAACCTACTTTGCAGCCTTTTTCTTAATTTCTGGCTATATATAGATAAATATATAGCCCAAAAAGATATTTATTAAAAAAATTTAAAAACTGCTGAAATTAGGCGCTTTTTCAGATTTTCAATATAGTCATAAAATTCAACCAAATTTTAAGAAAGAGAAATCGCCAGATTTCAAATATATGGCTCAAAAGTGTGGTAGCCAAAAATATAGAAAGATGTTTTTATAAAGTTTTAAATTTAAAAAAAAAAAAAAACATTTACCTTCATTGTTTAGCCTGCAACCAAATTTGGCTAAATAATTCCTCTGTGTGTGTATTCATCACCACTTTCGACTATCATTGTAAAATTGACCTCAAATTTTTTTTAATTATTAAAAATAATTATTAAAATCCTATTAAATTAAGTTAAGTTAAGTTAAATTATATCAAATAATTTTTTAAAAAAAACTGGCTACTTTGGCTACATATTTTTCTAAACCTTAAAAAAACCCTAAACCTAAAACCCTAAACCCTAAACCTGTGTGTCCAGTACTACTACTGTTGCAGCACGTTGCCTATATTGTCTTCATCTGCATTGTCCTAGTGTGCAGCTGCTGCACTAGTTAGTACACACACTGCTCGATCTCTCTCTCTCTCTCTTTTCAGTTTCATAATTCAGTCTTGCTTTATGGTACTAGTGCTGTAGAAAAGCTTCCCATTCATGTCTGTTGTTCAAATTATTATTGATTGTGGAAATGGGAGCTGCTGTTAGAATTCAATCAAGGTGTGGTACAAGGGACTCATTATTATTGCCAGGTTTTTATTTGCTTCTGGTCTGCCTTCCTTCCTTTAGGAGTGTGTTAAGTATTTGCATGTTGCAAGGACTTGAAGAGAAGTGTGTGGGGCTTCAAATGTAGGATTTTGACAAGCATGCTTCTGCGGCGCTGGTGCACAAGAAGTGGTGGAAATATTAATAATAATAATAATAATGTAGCCACCAAACAATATTCTGTGTTGTCTAAGTTATGTTGTTGGCAAACTAATAGGTGTCTCTCTTTCCCTTTCAGGTTTTGAAACTCTCTCCATCTGTATCTGTGTTTTCGTTTTCCCTGGCAAAATTTCACCATTCTTTGGTGAAGAAATTGGGAATTCTTCGGAAAAACTATGTTTGAGAATGCTCAGGAGAGCGTTGCCATAGATGTTCAAACCCTAATTGGATCGAACAAATGGATGGAAAACCTGGAAACATTTGCCCGTCCTAAACCCTCACAACACAACTTGAACATGAATGTTTGGGAAGATGGTGGTTTTTTTTTCTCTCCATATATTCTGATCCAAAAATTAAAATTAGAAAACCATACACCATTCTTGACAACCTTGCATCCGAACAAAAACAGTCCCATTGAAACTAGCAAAAGCCAGCTCTCATCTGGCCTTTTGAGTATGATGCCTCTGACAAGGTGCTGTCTCCAAATTCTGTCCCACAATCGCACTAAAGAACAACAAAGACAAAAACAGCTTTTTAAGCTTTCAATCTGAAAGTTACAGTAACTATATTGAGCAAGTGGTAAATACTCAAATGGGGGCTGTCATGGGGCATGCTCTTACTCTCAGTTGGAGATTGTGCACCATTGCATCTCATGAGCAGCTGCAGCAGCAGCAGCAGAAGTTTGTCTGGGATTTGCTCTCGAAATACGGACTTTATTTTCCAAGGTTTGGAAGTTGGGAGCTGGAGAGGACTGAATTAGTTGACCTGCACGTCTCTGATTTGCTTCCTGACTGCACAAACTCTTGTCCTTGTCCATGGCAAATTCAGTGCAATCAAGACCTACTGATCTGATTGTCAACCCACAATGGTGACAAGAAGTAGCACTAGTACCTTTGCTTGTCATCTGCAACACTCCATGACATGGCAAGCCACAATTCTTCAAACTGTATTGGCAAGAAGAGGAAGTTGTGAGCTAGGTCACTGCCAATAGGCTTTGTGATGCAGGTTTCCCTCAGAAGAAGACTGAAGACTTTATTCACTCAAGATAATTCAATGCCCAGGAAGCTCATGATACTCAACAAGTGGGTATGGACAAAACTGCTCTACTGGCTGCTGGAGCACTCATGGATATGAGCAGTTACCTTGTTAGTGGACAAGGGATACAACACTGAAAGCTTCTTGAAAGCTTGATGGGCAATGTGATCAAGTCTGAAGCGCAACTGCATAAACAGACCAAAGCTCAGTTAGGAATCGCATCTGATCTTTCAGATAGCAATGATGACCAGAGCTCAAGGAGGATGCACAACAGTGGCAGACAGCTTGCAGGTCACACTGGAAAGCTCAAGTGAATGAGGAAAGCATGGGAATACTTTGAGACTGAGATGCAGCTCTCGAAAGAGAAATAAAGAAAGTTCAAAATTTTCAAGAATGGTAGTCGAGCCATGTCAGTGCAAGCCGATACATCTGTCTTTCCCAAACCTACTGAACATAGAAAGCCTGGAGGATGGCAGACCACCAGACCTAAAACACAGAAAATCTTGAGAATGGCAAATTGCAGCCACAAAAGTGCCTGAAACTTGTGTCCTTCCAAAACTACCCATCACAGAAAATCTGACAAAGAGAAGAGTAGCACCATGACAAAAGTGCAACCAACATCTGTTCTTCCCAGATCTTCTGACAGAATTGAAGACTACAAACACATTCTGCAATTGATGCAAGAAAAATCACCTGTGATAATGGTGGTTTACACCAAAGATTACTCTTGGTCTGCACACATGATTAACCAAACAATCTCCACACTGCAAAAACTAATCCCAGCTTTCTGTGTAGAAATGCTGCTCTCGTATAATTAAATTTAAATTCTGGTTTCATTTCTCAGATCCACCAGCAGTCTGTACACAGCAATTCAAGGAGAATCAGTAAAGATTTGGGTCTGAACTCAGTTCCTAACTGCAGTGTTCTGTTATTTAAGCACTTTCAAGCATGAAAATCACTGCACAACGCAAAGTGTTGTAGAGAGTAAATTGCTATGTAAAAAGATATCACAGCTGGAAATGTCAAAGAGTGCGACAGCTTCAATAAGATGCTATTAGTAACAAAAATAACCATGTACAAGCCACACACAAAGATGGCTTACCTCCTAAAAGATACATGATCACAGCAGCAGCCACACATAACAAGCAAGTTGTATCCTCCCTTTTCATCACCAGGCAAACAGCAGATGATTCCCTACAATTTACAGCATTACCATAACCTGTGCAAATGAACAATATCAACCTTATATGTCTCCGATGCAGAGAAAATCTACACAACACCTGGAATGTAACTGTCATGCCAGTTTCCTGCAAAATGAGAGTAGACAGGACTGAGTGGTGTCATAACCTTGTGTCATCACTCGCAACATAACAGACCATCACCTTCATTCTGAATAACAACAAGTACCAGCTGCCATTACTCTGCAATGAGTTCATCAGCACCCATCAGTGGTCATAGATGAGCAAATAAGAGTCTGCTCAACATTTCAGGCAAACTATTTTGTGAACTTCTCTCACATTTCTGGAAAGAAACACAGAAGACTCAGGAATGATGTTGGCTAGTACTCAAGAGACAATCATGTGAACCTCTTCAGTGAATTTGCAAGCACCAGAATTACTTTGTCTTTCTTTTCTGAATACACCACTTTCCTACATGTCCTAGTGGAAACTAAATTTTTCTCCATACTCAACAGGGAGCCAGGCTGCTGGCCACAGAGAGATTGCACCTTGCTATCTATTGATCACATAGTGACTAGTCACCTCTCATCTCATGGTGATCAAGAGTTAAAACAGGCAGTTCTAAAGGTAAATTTTCCACTCTCACCAGCAATATCCTCCTTCCTAGCCACTAAGACAAAATCCTGTGTTCATGCAGATTCACCAAATGAGTGCACATCTTGGGAGATCCAACCTCCAAAGAGTCAACAGTAGTCTTGCAGCTGATGGAGAGGGAGTGTAATTTCACCAGGAGACACTCAAGCCCAAAAAATTGTACCCTTCTTGGTTAACAATGTGATCTACCCTCAAACATTTCTGGGTTTCATCACCCAGATCTTTAACCATCTGAGTACCAGGTTCATGATGCAAAGCACACTTGGTGGACAGCCTGCCCACTTTAATCACAAGGAAAGATCTCCAGTTGAGTAGCTCAAAGATCTCATTTTCTCCCACTTGTAGCAACCCGAGCCTTTGCTTTCACTTCCGCATCCTACCATAGTCACGTCCACATCAACTATTGAGTATATCCAGTGCAGTAACTGTTCAATATTTCTTTTGATAGCGCAAACTTGGGCAGGTTAATCAACAAACTTTACCCCAAAATCATCCACACTGCCTGGATTCTGTCTATCTTTCTTTTACTTGCCTTCCTCTACGCGTAGAGCAGACAAATACTGACTACCTAACACATTTCAAACTACCTGGAAGAAAAATACCTGAGTTGGATGAAGAAGGATAAAGTTCTGAGCTTGTGCCGGTGTATGATTCTCTGCTCCCTTGCTCCAGTCATAGCTAACCTGCACCACTTTCCACAATCAGCTACCTCTCATTCCTGTTTCTTACTATTGAAAAATATTCCCCTATAGCTTAAGCCACCACAGCTTTCACATCATTTTCATCAAGAGCACAATTCATCCATCTCAATGTCAGGCCATGATGAACATGATAAAGGGCAGAAGTCTCACCGCATAAGCAAAGATGGTGCCATCATGATTGAATGCACTGCATGGAATTGGCTGATTACACCTTTGCAGAGCCTGAAAATATGGGCAGATTATATAAGAATGTTGAGAAGTCCATATCCCACCAATCCCTTGGAAAAATTTCATTACTTTGACATTCAAGAACTCCTTCTAAAGTATGGTTTAGAAGCAGAACAAGATGAACAAAATCATTCTTCCGAAAGACAAAAATATATTCTCAGATATTCTCTAATCGTAGCAGACAGAGTAAAGAGAGAGAACTCAGAGGTCTGGCTGAAACATACCTTCAGCCTTTGTTTGCTATCTTTATCCCAGAAATTGTAAGCTCCATCAGATCCTGAAGTAGCAAAGGTGGCATGGACCTTCACAAACCAACAAATGTATGAACTCACAATACTACAAAAACCAACTTCAAGTTTGTTTGTGTGCTAATATAGCAACAACCTCCATTACTTACAGGATGGAAGCTAATAGCATTGACAGCATAAATATCATTGTTATCCCGGTGGCACTTGAAAGTAAAGTTCTTCGCCTGCTGAGCATCATCAATGTGCTGTACTGCAACTCTGCCTTCAATAGAACCAACCTGAAATGCACAACATATTGTGAAGATCTGATACCTATAAACAAGTCTGCAACTCCTTAACAAAACAAGTCCTCTCTCATCCATTCATCCTTGTCAACTACATCACTATGCAAAATAATCATACAGAAAAGTTACCCTCATATTCTTAGAAATCAGTAGTGAGGTGAAACAGTATATACTTAGCTTAGTGTGAACTAAAAAGACATGGACAGATCATGCAAGCTATGCCTCAGTTAGGAGAGATTACCAAAAACCCTTGCTTGTCAGGAAAAGTCGCAACACACCGCGTCTGATACTTGAGTGGTGACATTATTCTCTTAAACTCTGTCTGTCCCACAGTGACATCAAAGATCAGCAGCCTTGCAAATCTTCACTTAACCTTGCACAACCTTTTCTGGTCATGACCTCAACAACCTGTCCAACTTGCAATCAGTTACAAGCCTAACCAATGTTAATTCTTGGTGACTTAGAAATCTAAAACTGAACACCATTTGTGTGCACATGGGTCTCACTGTCCAAGATTCTCTCTACACCCAACATCTGAACAGTGGTTAGTAGTCAAAACCTCTCCAGCAACAACAATTTACCTGAGGGTTGGCAAGGTTGTAAACAACAATGTTGCGATCTGCAGTGGCCACAACCATGAGAGGGTGGCGTACACTCATGGCATAGCACCGCTCTGGCAACTGCTGTGTATGGGCTGGGTTCTGTTGCCGTGTGTCCCAATACCTGCACTCCTCCAAACAACAGTGCTCAGTGCAAGAAATAGAACTGCAACAAAGGTTAGTCCAGTGGTAATCCATAGCCAAATTATGCATTGGTGCACAAGATGGTAAGGTCTCTTTTTGCTGGCTAACATTACATGAGATTATTCAAAAGAAACTGTCTAGTTCGGAAAGACCCAGCAAACATCTTCAGGAACATATTTTTTGCAGGTAATTAATGGCTTGTAAACCTTAAAGAACATGGTAGAAAGACTCAAGTCTTGAGTCCAAGCTCAAATCCACAAGCAAGCCTGGAAGGAAAACAGGAAAAATGAACCAGCTAATTTTCTCCTCATCCATATGGAATCTACATACAAACCTCATTCAAGGCTGCCAACACTAGGTGAACATGACCAATATTTGCACAAAGAAAGACTTACTTGATGGTTTTGTCAAAGCTGCCTGTAACCAATAGATTCATTTCAGGGACCCAAGCTATGTCCTTAATGGGAGCATCATGCATGCCCACTTGCACAGGCTGCCCTCCTGACAATATGGGCCACATCTTTGCCTGCTTGTCGCACCCAGCTGAAAAGACTGTGCTTCCATCATCCTTCCATGCTGTGCAAAGTACCTGCACAGCAAACCCCTTCTTTGTTACCCATCTCAAAGCACCATCTAGATATTCTCAAACTGAGTCCTAAAATTTCCCCAACTAACCTCTTAAAGCAGACCATTTCAATTGACATGATCCTGGACCAAATCCTTCAAAAAAACAAGCCAATTTCCCTTTCTGCCAAATGTAGCTTTAGCAACCACCACCATTCACAGGTAATGGCTTCTTTTCACATCTTGATTATTGTGTGCTACTTTTTGCATGAAATGGATTTGCACAATCAGGAAGAAAAGCTTTGAATCTCACTGGCTGGTCATGTGAGATTGCTGCTTTAGGGACACTGCTACCATTTGGCTGGATCTCCCAACAACGCACCTGCATATTACATATCCATATAAAATATACAGCATGCAAAATGGCCATAATTGCAACCCCAAATTAAATTTATAAGTAAATAAACAATCTTCTATGAATTTGAATTTATAACTGCAAGTAGTACCTGATTGTCCCAAGATGAAGCCACAAGGTAATTAGCTTTGGAACTGAAACTGAGACTTGAAATGCCATCAGTGGGAGGAGATACCACCTGCTCCAGAACAGATGACAGGATGACAGTTTTACACAAGTAGTAGCACTTCCATAGATACTGCTTCAAATGTGTGCACAATCAATCAAATCACAATCAATCAAATTCTTCACGCCCGTAATCAATCTATTGAACCCTTTTCAAAGCAAACTAGCGTTCAACAGATTGAAAAACTCTAATTCTCGCAGTCTTCAGTTTACAGAAGCTCCTCTCATCAGCAGATGGCAGTAGGCTCCACAAGAGGAGCTAAGATATTCCTCCGTTGCGATGAAACAGACATTCTTTCGCCCAATCGCTCCTCCAACCCATCACCCCAAAACTCTAAACCATATCGCCCCAAATATTCTAGTCCTAAACTTGAAAGATTCGATGTCTACAGCCAACAACGACATTGACAGACATGGCTATAAGAAATGGCTAGTTCGCAGACACACCTTCTTACAACCTAAACGCATTTCAAGAGAGTTCACTTGCGACAGAATCACACATAAAAGAATAAACCCTAGAGCACTATCCCACCACCTCTCTCTCTCTCTCTCTCTCTCTCTTTCTGTGTCTTCGGCCTGTTTAACAATGCATATGCCGCCGTACCTCAAACGACTTATTAGGATTGTGTTGCTGAGTAGTCGATACCGTCCCGAACGTTGCCATAGCCCGTTGCCTCACCAAACTACGCCGTTATCCAAATCCTCGCACACTGCAAAGAAAATCTGCGTCGAGCTACTAGCGTATTTCAAACACACGCGCAGAGAAACAACACAAGACAAAACCAACCCGGCGAGAACCTACCCAAATCACGACACCTACACGCTATTGTCCTGCCTCTGTTGTGTCTCCTCCCCCAATAGCAAGTGCCCCTCCTCCAAACAAACCTCACAATGTACCAAATTACAGTTCAAAACCTTTTCCGAAGAGGAAACCCAAAAACAAAAGAAACAGCAGTAGGTAACAGATCTCCACGGCCTGCAGATAGACAGTATAAGAATTCCTCCAATCTCTCTCTCTCTCTCTCTCTGTCTCTCTCCCTCGCTCGCTCGCTCAGCAAGCGTCAGGACGTCGTCGAGAATTAGGGTTTCGCAAGCGTCAGGGCGTAGAAGAGAATTAGGGTTTCGCAATCATCAGGACGTGGCAAAGAATTAGGGTTCGAGAATTAGGGTTTTGCAAGCGTCAGAGAATTAGGGTTTTTTCCACTTCGTTATCAATATTTTGATTGAACCTAATTTTCAGTTTTTTTTATAAAGAAAAACTAAATATTGCACATGATGAATTGATGTTGTATTGTGCAAGGAACAAATGCGGAAAAAAAGAATTTGTCCATTTTTATTTTTATTTTTGACACATGCAATGCACAAAATCAAACAAAAAGGATAGTTTTAGTTGGAAATAATGTGTACAAGAAAAAATAAAATAAAATTGTTGAATTAGCTTTGATGATTATATTCGTGAGGTCTTGCAATTATATATATATATAATTTTATTTCATTTTTGAATTTTGTTACTTGGGGAAAAAAATGATAATGGCATTTTTCAAAATCTTATATATTAATTCACTTGTGTGTCAGTGTATCTATCTGAACCTGTCCATTCCGACCCATTAATAGTCTCTGCAAGGCCAATTCTGCAACCACCCATATGACAGAAATGAGGTTCCGAAATGAGTCGCACTTGGCCTGAAATGTTCAAGCGCCAGATGCGGGTCATGGTGGCGGAGAGACACACGCTCGTTGGATCCTCCGTCTCCCCGCACCAGCCATCGATCGCGTTATTAATAAATAAATAAAATGAAACAAAGTTGTAACAAAAAAGAAAAAAAATAAATATATATTTTTAAAAGGGGAAAAACTAGAAAAAAAAACAGAAAAACACTTTAACAATTAGAAACTTGTTTTAAACACTTAAAAAATGAAAAAAAAAGAGGTTTGTCTTCTTTTTCCAAACTTCAAACCTGCATCTAATCAAACAAAAATATAAAAAAAAATTAAAATTATTTTCATTATAAAACATATTAGAAAAATTAGAATTTTTTTAAAAAATAAAATAAATAAATAAATGCATTAAAAAAAATGAAAATAGACAAAATAAGAATATAAAAAATAAAAACATGAAGCAAACATAAACGAAAGAAAAGTCAAAACGCAAAAACTATAAAAAAGGAATGGAAACAAATGAAACAAGGAAAGGGAAATACAGTAAAAAAAATTTAAAAGAAAAAAAATTACAAAAATGAAGAAACCAAATAAAGAGTAGAAAATAAGAAAAAATAAAACTTATAATAATGAAAAAAAACCCTACTTGAAAAAGAATGAGGTGTGTCTTCTTTCTCCAAACTTCAAACTTGCATCCAAATTTAAAAAATACAAAAGTGAAAAAGAAACACTTTATTTTTATTATACAAAATAAGAATAAAAACAGAAAACACATTAAAATATAAAATATAAAAGATAAAAGTTTCTAAAAAAAACTAAAACATGAACCGGGTTTAAAGAAAACAAGGGACTTCACAGTGTCCGAAGGTCACAAGTACCCACTAGTATATTATTCTTTGTAGTGTTTTTCAATTCATAAAGAAAAATGACCAATTTTATTGAGATATAAGTTAATAATCTTTGGTTTTTCATCTTTAATAAATTGTAATCACATTGATAATCGTGGGACATTAGATTGAATTCAAGGAATAAATTTGGTGTGAAATCTGGTTTTTTTTTTGTTTTCCCCCATGAAAATTAAGATTCTAATAAGATGGATAAATGGAATTGGGCTTTAAAAAATGATTGGATTTGGATTTTTATTTTTTTTATTGCATATCCTACGTTATAAAATTTTCAAAAAAAATTGTGTTTTATTAAACTGAAAAAATTGCAAAATTTTGAGAAATTTTGTTATTGTAATTTTATGAACAATTTTGCTATATTTTTTTTTTAATTCCAAAATTTTCAAATCACAAAATTCAAAGGAAAAAACTTTTTATTGTCTTACATAGTGAGAAATCATGTTCAAACACTATTATAAATAAAAAGGAATATAACAAAACATCAAGTTTTTGAACTTTGCTTCAACAAAATATCTTGGATTTCAAAAAAAGAGTAATTTTATTGATGGTGTGAATTTTCAAATGTACATGTTCTATGTATATAAAGAATTGAATGTCATGATAAATGTTTTTTCAAACTTTTTTTCAATTTTGTAAAAAGTTTTCAAAATAATTGAATTTTTCCATTAAATAAGGAAAACACAACACCAAAAACCTAAGTTTGGTCATAAATCAAGTGAGACTATAAAAAAAACCTACAAAAAAATACATTAACATTCAAAGGGGAAGGTGAAAATTTTAAAACCATCAATTTTTGTGGTAAAGTAAGTTTCATCTTGTTTTCATGCAATTTTTTCTTTTTATTAGGCACCTCCATCGTTGCTACATATATTTTCATTATTTATACGTATACAACTATTATAATTAGTTTTGAACCTTATGAATTAAATGTTGAATAATAACATTTCATATTTAAATCTAATCAATTTCCATACTTTGCATAAATCATTAAAATAAGGGCTTGGGGTGAAAGGAAACCCAAAAAAAGGGTGAAAAGATGATGATTACGGGAAATTCTAATGAATTATAAAAATCAAAGACAAAAAAAATTGCATGCAAATCAAATGATGTTAGTAAAACTTTAGATGTTAGTTTTTGTAGAAACCTAACCAATATCTTTTTTTAAATGAATAACATGTAACATGCATATTCAACATGGAGCCACCCCACATTGTGTGTCAATGGTTTTTGTGGAATAGACTTTTATAATCTTTTAAACCAAAAAACTGGATTTTTTTTAAATTTGTGATTTTCAAATGTAAATAAATGCCATTTTGTTAAAATTTTGGAAATAATCATCAAACTTTTGAAATTGTCAAATTGAAATGGAAAAACTTCATCTTATGTAGTATAACAAAACATGATTGTGAAGCTATAAACATGCAATCATCTTGCAAAACATATCAAAACATGATTGTCAAACAACAAGCATATAATAGAAAATCCAAATGAATGTAAAGGTTGGATCGAGATAATGTATTGTGCCCGTGGGTTATGATTCATGTTACATTTTCATTAGTCAACTTTTACTAACCAAGTTGAAATAAGGGAGGCATGAACTTTTTAAATGACAAGATTCATAATTTGGCAATTTCAAGACTTTGTGAATTTCCATTTGGGAGTTTTAGGAGAAAATGTCATTCAATGGTGATTCCTCCCCAAGTTTGGGCAATGATGTGTTTTGTGAGTGTGAGTTGCTTATGGTTCATTCATGCACCATTTTAGTTCCAAATGATGTCATTATTTGACTTCATTTCTTGGTTTGTGTAATTTGATATAACCATTTGGTTTGTAATTCAATTTAAGAGTTTGTTGTATCCCATCCCAAAGCTCCCATATCTTTTTTCACCTTGGGAGTGATGGTGTGCACCTTGGGTTTACTACAAAACAAAAAAATGATAAGGTTTTTTTACCAACAATATCACTTGAGAAAACCTAAGGGTGTGTTAGTTGAATACAACCCAAATACTATCATGAACAATCATTAGTACATCAATATTAACACTCCTTTTTTATTTGTTAAAAAAAATGTCCACCAATAGTCAAGCACCTTAAACATGATGTAATATTAAATATTTGTCATAATCGCATTGGAATTGGTAGGGATGTGATTCGTTTTTTAAGTTATGAAGTCCCAATATAAACAACTAATTGTGCCGCCCTTGATAAAAGTAATAGGCTATAATGAAATTTATAAATGATGATTAAAATTTTAATAAGAGAATAAGTATCGACTTGTAGTTCTTCAAAAATAAATAATGAAAACACATATTACAAGTTGAAACTTACCTCCTTTCACTAAAAATGATTGTGTGAACCACCCCAATAATGAAAATTGGCATGAATGTGAAAAGTGGCCAACAACTTATCAATTTAGTACTTTGCAAAGTTGTAACTATTTTAGGGGCCAACCTATTGGTACATAAAAATTTGAATTTTTAAAGATTTTTAATTTAGTTATAGTTATTTAATCTTCTTTTTATTGAATGTTTGTTCTATAATTTTAAATAGACAAATGTGTTAATTGTAATATATCTCATTTTGTTCTTTTGTTTTGAAAGATTATTATAAAATCAATGCAGCCCATTTATCATTTTAAAGTAATCACTAAAATTCAAAATGATAATTTATAAAACCTTAGGGCTTAATGTTAAAAAGAATTGAATGGCAATTTCATTTATTTGTTTTATAAACTCCAACCTTTAAACTCCAATTTCTTTAAGCTTCCTCAAACACCCATGGTTAATATTTGTCCTTTGCTATTCATTTCATACATGTATTTACTTTTACTAAAACAAATATCTCATCATGATCCTTGGCTAGGAGTGCCCCCTTTTGAGGTAAAAACATCTACCAATTGTTTGTTTGTTTATGACATTGAAATCTCCCAAACCATGTCACCTCTTTCCATGCTTCGTACCATTGGAAAATCTTCAATGAGTAGGGGTGCCCTAACTTGGTTTCATAATGTTTCAACCTATTGTGAAAAATTATTGAATATTGAATAAACTTTTCAGTAAAAAAATCATGTAAATCAAAACTAAAACCTGTAGGGTAATTTGAATGCACTCTTGTTATTGTTGGAAAACTTTAATGAGTATGATTTAATGAAGGTGATTTGGAAATTTTTGGACTTGAGATGTGGGAGACATTAAATTTTGAATATTTTTATTATTGGAAATTTGATTAAACTACAAAAAATGGTTTTGGAAGGGGAAAAAAGTTGGCTAATTGGTTCACATATGGGCCAATGGCACAAGCTACATGGTACATATCTAAAATTACATTTCAACCAATTTGTTAAATTATTTTGTGAACTTGATCAAATTTGATTCTAAATTGGGAATTCATTTGTTCCATACCCCAAGCCTTACTTTTAGTAGGTACTAATGGGTGCCCGTGACCTTCGGCCACTATGAAGTCCCCTAGTTTCTTTAAATTTGGTTCATGTTTTAGTTTTTTATAGAAACTTTTTACTTTTTACTTTTTTTATTTTATGTGTTTATTATTATTATTATTATTTTGTAAATAAAATAAAGTGTTTCTTTTTCACTTTTATATATATTTTTATTTGGATGCAAATTTGAACTTTGGAAAAAAAAGACAAACCTCATCATTTATCAAGTAGGGTTTTTCTTTAATATTATAAGTTTTATTTATTCTTATTTTTTACTCTTTATTTGGTTTCTTCATTTTTTGAATTTTTTTCTTTTAAAATTATTTTACTGTATTTACCTTTCCTTGTTTCATTTGTTTCCATTCCTTTTTTATAGTTTTTGCGTTTTTACTTTTTTTTTAGTTTATGTTTGTTTCATGTTTTTATTTTTTTTATTCTTATTTTGTCTATCTTCATTTTTTTCTATTTCTATGTATTTTTATTTTTTTTCTATTTTCTTTTTCAAAAAGATTCTAGTTTTTTTAATATGTTCTATAATGAAATTTTTTTTTAAAAAAAATCGTGTTTTCGTTTGATTAGATGCAGGTCCCCTGATTTTCTCCAAGGATTTCTTTAATAGAAATGGCACCTCACCCGGCCCCCTGCAACGACTGCCCTGGCCGCCCTGCCCTACCCTGCCCCTGCCATGCCTTGTTTGTCACCACAGACAGACAGACACCATGTTTGCTTTAATATATAAAATAAGATGTTGAATATGTGGCATGGGTGCTGATTTTGTGCCCTGGTTATCACATCACCTATCCTATTTTGCCATCTACTACAGACCAGCTCCAAAGGGAACGGGCAATGATTGGGCCGAAGGTCATGGGCACCTCCTAGTGGGTACCCGTGACCTTCGGGCACAGTGAAGTCGATTTGTTTTTTGTTTTTTCCTCTGGAATTTCGGGGGAAACAAAACCAAACAAAAGCGCCAAAGTCGCCATATTTATAGAATTCATTATTGGAGATCGCCAAAAAAAAACAAAGCAGGATTTTATGAAATTTCTATTTTCCTGTCTCGCCTTCAGCCAATTTTCACCAAACTATGATTTTCTTTTCTTTTCTTTCCTTTTTTTTTCCTCCAAGGATTTTTTTGTTTTTTTTTTCTTCTTCTTCTTTCCTCGAACAGATTCAAACCAAAAATCCTAAATAAATAAACTTTAGAAAGGAAAGACATAAACCCCATAATAATGAATATTCCAATTTTTTATTTCGAAATACACCAAAAGAAAAAAATCAAGAAAAATAAGCTATAAATACATATATATATATAGAATTCTGAATATTTTTCTATTATTAAATATTATTATTATTTATTATTATTAATAATTATACATGTTTTACAAACTATAACTTCTTCCAGTGTCGTGGTAGAATATTCATTTATTTATCATTTATTTTTAAAATCACTCAAACGATATTATTATTATTATTATTATTATTATAAAATTGGTTTGCTGATTTCTTATGATTTCTTTTGGAAAATTATAAAAAATCTTCAATAAGAAAAGCTAATTATTTTATTCTGTATAAATACAAATAACTTAAAATTCGTTGTTTTTCCTGTCGGTTTGAGTGTGAGGTTTGCATTTTAAATAAAAAAAACCTTCACAAAACGCTTGGAATACTGGCAAGCTAAATTCAAAATATTTTTGCGACCTTAATCAATTTGGCTTTTGTTCCACTTTTTGGTTTGGCCACATGTATGGAGTAGAGTTTGTTTCAAATCAACTTCTTTCCCCCAGCGTCCATCCTTTACACAACTTTCTTTTCTTTTCTATTATATAGACAATTTTTTGTTGTTTTTTCCATCCTTTATACAACTTCATTTTCCTTTTCTTTTCATGGGTTTCTTTTCAAGGTGTTTTAGAAGCGATAGTTGTAAATATTTATGCATGCGAGGTTCAAAATCACTTGTGTGTCCGGGTGGTAGCATTTCCGAAATATGGCCACATAGTTATCAAGCCTGGCCCGCACCACTCCCCCCCCCCCCCCTTTCCCAAACATTTTCGGAAAGTCCCCACCCATGAACCGGCCTTTTTTTCTTTTTTTTTGGCTGCAACCATGTTTCTCCTATTACAAAACATGGGATGAGACAACCAAGCTTCTCATAATGTAAAACACTGGATGGGACAACCGAGATTCTCCTATTATAAAACCCTAGTGGGTACCCGTGACCTTTGGACACTGTGACATATGACATCACTTTCTTTTCTATTAACAATATTATGAACTTTATACATACCAAAACAATAACATTCAAAATGTTTATTTTTGAAAAAAGGTGTAATTTGCAAGTCTGGAGAAGAAGAGATGGACATTCTCTGATTGACAGAAAAGATGTAAGTTGACACATTAACCAAATGCAGGTGCGTTATACTGCAGTTTTTAGAATTGTGGCACATGATGATTAAGTACTATAGGGTTGTTGTTTGGAACGAAGACCTCACCTACCTGTTGCAAGGGATTATCAGGGCAAGGGAGTAAGGGTGGCCATTATATAAGAAGTTTTAACCCCAGACTCATTGTAAAATGAGTTCACAAACTGTGTCAACATCCTTTCCATTGTTAGCAAGACAACCCTTTGCAATTGCAACCTCTGCCATATCCGTGTTCACAAAAACTGCTCATCATGTACAACTCCCATCATGGGAGATTACCAAATCTTTGCCTCTCTTCAATAAATGTTGCAATTACTTTCTTCCCTGTCCTACTCCCTAAATACACATGTCTATGTTCTAATTACAAAGCGCATTGGAGAGAGAGTGGTGCATAAGAGACATAACATGAAATTATACCTGCAACTTGTTGGAAGCTACAAAGCAAAAAAGAAAGTCTGAGTTTGCAACATTTAGTCTTCCTAAACACTCTGGAACAGTGTTTGGGCAGAGTGAAGCACATTAGCAAATGTTTTCAGCCAGAAAAACTTGATTACAAAAATACCTTGACCTTCATTCATGATTGCCTCCCCTTCTTTTTTCCTTGTCCATTATTCTCAGAGGGAGGTGGTAATTTCCTTTTCACAGATGGATATGGGTCATCCTTCCCATTCGTAATAATCTTGCCCCTTCCAGCGTTTTTCCTGTAAATCTCACACATAAATCTCATCAATAAGAGTCTTTCTATGATTCCAATGAGTAAGGTTACAATTGAACTTTGCACACCTACCACCTACATGATATTGCTTTGGTATGGAGGCTTCCTGACAAACAAACCTGTTGTACAGCTACTGCTATTCATGACAATGCTAACACAGCAGATGTGAAGGAGCTTCTTTGGTAAGTTGCTGTGCACAAGGTAGAAGAAATGAATCCATTTTCTGTTGACCAAAAACATATTATTCTGACTTTGAGGTTTACACTCTGAAGACTTACTTGTGCTGATCGGAGTATTATAAATTATAGATGATCCTCCCATATATATTTAGTTGTGTTTGATCCACCTGCAACCAACAGTATGCATTACAAAATACAATTTGGTAAAGACCTTGTACTCAGAAACAATTCTAGTCCTTGGAAGATCACTCACAATGACTCCATGAACACCTTCCACCAAAAAAAGTTCAGTGTCATTCCCTGAATCTCCACAAACCAAAGTATTTTGAGGAATCTGCCCTTTAGATTTCATCTTCTGTAGCAGATAAGCTAGTGTTTCCCCTTTGCTAGCCCTTTGAGCGCGAGTGTATGTAGCTTACGAAATTAGGGTTTGGAGGTAGCAGTATTAAGCGCCAGCACTTCCATGTACTTTCAACAGTGGTGGATAGTGGACGAAACAAAAGAGAACTGAAAAGTGCAGAAGCTTTACAGCAACAAAAATCCTCCTCAGCCTTGGCCTCCTCCTCTTTCTTCTTCTTCAACTGCTGCTTCTCCTCCTTCCACTGCACAGAAAAAGAAACCATAAAGCCCTATTAATGACTCCATTTGGAAACACAAAATTCTACTTTGGGGTCTCATAAAAAAAGACGCAAAAAAAAAAACCAGTGAGAGAAAGGAAGGGGAAGAAGCTCCAACAGTAGAAAGCCAAGGATACCCCAAGAAAAAAGAAAGCACGCGTACATTTCAACTTTACCTCCAGCGAAGTATCGACCAAAAGAGTAACCGAAGAGTGTAGAAGCTTTATAGCGGCAAAAATCCTCCTCAACCTTGGCCTACTCCTCTTTCTTCTTCTTCAACTGTTGTTGCTTCTCCTCCTTCCAACTGCACACAAAATTCCACTATGGGGTTTCATAAAAAAAGACGCAAAAACAAAAACCAATGAAAGAAAGGAAGAGGAAGAAGCTCCAATAAAAAAAACATTCAATTCCACAGCAAAGGAAAGATCCGCAGCATTAAGTGCCAAGGAAAGGCCAGCACTGGTGGTCGTCATTGCTCGCAACGGCCCAAGCTCCTCACCACCAACAAGCTTGCGAGCAAGCTCCGCTGATCACATTTGGATAAAATTGTTGCGGCTGCCATTCGTTGTCGTCGTCGTCCTCTTCCATCCAGGGATGAGGAACTTGGATGATGGGACGGATGACGAGATGGATGGATGGAAAGGATGACCCTCACCGGACAAAACCAAGGTTATTTTGCCAACTACTAAAGACCAGCTCCACAGGGAACAGGCAATGACTGGAAGAATCTTCCAGAATCTTCCAGGCACTACCCAATTTTTGTCCACACAACAAACACCATTTTTGCTTTAATATAAAAGATTGATCCCAATTCAAAAGGTTTCCAAGGATGGTTGCGACTACTTTTCCATTTTAATCCTTGTTTTCTAACTTGAGGTTGAAATTTATTTAATTTATATGAAATTTGGTCTATCCACTTTGTTGATCATCCATTTTTTGTCCCTTTTTTTCGTATTTGAAGTGTAAACTTATTTCAAATTTCAAATGGGACTTTGATCTTAAAAATTTGATTGGAATAATGGTGCATTTTAGTTTGATTATACAACCAATTCAATTTTTTTTCTAAAACTAAAGTTCCAATGAGAATGATTCATTGAAGCTTGTTTAGGTAGGACAACTTTAAGTTTCATAAGTTGTAAATCATTTTGACATTTTCAATTTTCAATTTTTTTACGCCCATTCCCAAGTAAATTTTTTTTTTATCAAGTTTCAAAAGTTTTTATTTTCAACTAGCGTGTACCCATTGCGTTCGCTGCCGGGATAGGCATTGATGTGGGTACCCATGACCTTCGGCCACTGGGAAGTCCCCCGCCCGTCCCCCCCCCCCCTTGCCCGGTCCTTTCCTCTACTAGCCCCCCCCTCTGGCCTCGCCACCAATGCCCCCCCCCTAGTAGAAAGTAACTTAGGTGAAAGAAGGTAACTTTAGACAGATAGTAGATAAAAAAAAGGTAAGTGCGAAGTCCCCCGCCCGTCCCCCCCCCCCTTGCTGGCCCGGACCCCCACCCCCCCTCGGGACGGATGATGGTTCGGGCGGATTCAAGGGTTGCTTCAATTCTCATCCCCAAAACAGTTCAAAACGAAATAAGGGGTTGCTTCATTTCTCATCCCCAAAAGCTTTCATATATAAGATAGTATATTTTTAAGCATATTTTGGATACCTTTTTCACCAATATGCACATAATTTCATTTCAAATGAAGTTGAATCTAATTGTTGAATTGAATTTAGTTGAATTGAAATTCCATTCAATATGTTTGAATAAAATCTAAATTTTAAAATTCAATTTAGTTGCATGCAATTTCAATCAATATTTTCATTTAAATGAAACTGAATTTTCACAAAATTAATTAATTAATGATTCTCATCAATTGATCATCATTGGTAGTGTGCAACAACATGGGGCCCAAGTTCAATATTGTATATCATAACTTAGGCATTGTAAAATGTACAAAAATTAGTACGAATGACAATCAACATTGTTTCTTCTTGTTATGTTCTAGTATGTTTTCCAATAGTTCATCATTATTTATATCAATGTTAAATTAAATTTAAATTAATATAAATATCGTGCATAGGAAATGACACATGTTAATTTGCCTTTTCATATCCATGTTGGGTAGGAAGAAAAGAGTGAGATAGTTAAGCTTGGAAATGAAGTGCTTGTATTAAGAATTGTCAATGGAATTGTCTAGCTCCAACCACACAAAAGATTATGTAAAATCAATTAAGATTCTACGATAACCATATGAAACATTATGTAGAAAGTTTCTATATACAATAAACCCCATTTATATAAACATGCACTTTTTGTAACCCTAACGAATTGTGATTCAAACATGTATAATCATTTGCCATATGAACCTTTACAAGATTATCACTACAAGTTTAAAAAAACCTTGCAAAATAAAAAATTATTTAAAATTAAAAAGTTATAATAATTATAATAATTTAATTTAATTTCTTAATTTAGAAATATAAATAAAATTTTAAATTTTTATTAAAAAATCCCCAAAAGGAAACCCCACCAACCCACCCACTTCACAAATGGACACACGTGTCAGAAATCCAAGAAGCAACCAGGATTACACTTCCACATGTCATTCTGAGAACCGACAAACAGACATCCCCAAAGCCGACACATGGAATCAATCCCATCCGCATTGAGCCACCACCCAACAACAATCGCATGCAAAAGCATTGGACACAGAATCAGCAGCAGCAGCATCAATCATCAACAACAAAATCTTCATCATCGTCATCGAGAAAGAACGAAACAATTCCACAAACAATTGCAGACAGAATCGAGAAACAGAAGATCGGAGTTGTTACTGTACTTGGAAGGAAGGAAGAACCACCAAGCATCTTGTTGTCCTTTTTTTTATTAACAACAAAAGTTGAGAGGTTTTTTTTTTTGGGATTGTCGGTCTCAGAATTCTGTCTTCGAGGATTTTGGGTTGTTGTTGCAATGTGCACATCAGTAGGAATTTCAGCTTCCCAGTTATCAAGGCTCAGAATTAGGAGCTGTTCATGTGCTGGGTTTTCGTCCACCGGCTGTTTCTTGAGTCGGACTAGATCTTCTGGAGCTGAATTTCAGCTGTTGTCATCAAGCTCTTGCTCGAGTATTGTTGGTGGAAGGAGGCGGATCAGCAGCTTGGCGACAACACTGAGTCATGTAACTCCGCGAGTGGTGCGGCTTGCAGCTACGAGTAAGGCGGCAGCAGCAGCAGCAGCAGGGGAGTCGGACTCGTCAATCGTTGAAGGGAATGGGACGGCAGATCAGCTTAATACAAGGTCGGAAGAAGGAGAAGAAGCTGAAGAAGGTGATTGGTCATCGCGAGCTGCAGCACAGAGACGAGTAAAGAAAGATGTGGCATCAATGAGGGACAAAATCGCCAGTTTCACTGAGAAGCAATCCAAGTACTTCTGGCTAGGAGGACCCATACTGATAACCACAGCAATTGTACTTCCGTCAGCGATGGTTTCATTGGTGGCACAGCTACAGAAGAATTTTCTACTGGGTGTAGCTACGGCATTCGGTTTTGATGTCCTCTTCGTCTTGGCAGCCGATGCCTTCTTCGTCTTGACAGACAAGACGGGACATCACCAGCGAGTCTCGTCTGAGGGTCCCCCTCCTTGGATAGGTCCTTGGGAATACACAGGGTATCCGGCGGGAGAGCCGGCCTTGTCCAAGGCGGTGTCGTTTGCGGGCGTCGCCATCGCCGCTGGAACTCTGGTGCTTTCGCTTCTGGTGGGCAAGCTCGGCATCGCCTTGCCCGCTCTCGGTCCCTATCTTGCCCTAATTTTTGCTCAGGTAGGCGTTTGCTGGGTGATTTTGTTTGTCTAAACAATTGGAAGATTTGTGTGCAAAGATTTGTGTGGAAGATTCGTGTGCAAAGATTTGTGTGGAAGATTTGTGTGCAAAGATTTGTGTGAAGATTTGTGTTATAGGGCCTCTAACATGATGCGGCGGGGTTTTTGTTTTGTGGGCAGTTGGCATATGAGAGGCTAATGAGCAATGATAGATTACCCGTATATCCTTTAGTACCCATTGTCTACACGGTGTACCGATTCCGACAACTTGCAAGAGGGATGGAGCTTGTTGCAGCCATGGGTGGAGATTGGTTTCTGTCGACTATGATGCGAGTTTTGATGGTGGTTTGGACCTTCTACTTGGGCGTGCATTTGTCTCAACTTCCATGGCTTTATTCAACATGGAACTCAAACAGGGCAACTTAAAACAAACTTGAGAAGGCAAAATGCACTCTTTTGATGGAGCAAGCTTGTTGTTGTTGTTGTTGCACATGGAGTGTCTGTCTCCACTAGGAGGAAGAATGGCACACACCATGCTGGTTGTCCATTGTAGCTTTTGTGTATAGGATTTTGATTTTGGATCATTGAAGTATCTGCTGGTGTTGTTGTACTGGACTCTTGTGCATTATTAGCTGACAAATTGTTGCCTCAATTGATGGACTTGCTGACTATCGACTGCTTGTCCACTCTACAGAAGTTGAAGTCCTCAAGAAATGTGGGGGAATGATCTGATGTTGGATCCAGGCTGATTGAGTCTCTTACAAATGTGCTGTTGTTAATTGCTAGTGTCTGGCTGATTGTCAGTTTGCAGAAATTTTGCATTTGGCCGGGGCCCCTCCTTCTCCTCCTGGTCTCTTCTGATAATAACAACCCTGGCAGGATTCTTCTCTGGTTGTTACAGCATTTGCCTTGGACTTGCTCTTGGGAGTATCAATGCTGGTGAAAAGTCACTTGCTGTCGCATCATTCCCTATGGAACAACCTCTTGGGGAACTTGCAAGGAGAGATGTACAGCCTGAGGTGGTGGCAAAAGAAGGGTCTATTCTCAGGCCTTGTAGTTGCAGAATTCTTCCCTCCTTCCATTTTGGTAAGCTAATCTGAGGATCATCAACCTCCATCCAAAGCCAACACTCCTGTTGCCAATCCTGTTTAAGTATGGAGGAAGTTCTACACTTCAGACATAACTTCTTCTCCAAAAATTTTGAAATAAGAACTTTCAATGTCTGTGAGCAAGCTTGTGTGGTACTAGGCTGGTGGTGGTGCTGCTTCTTCAGCTTCTTCCCAGCTCTGTCTCCTCATCGCTTGAAAAAGACATACAAGATTTCTTGTCCTTCAATACAAGAGTCAATTCCAGACGCATTGGAGATGATGACAATGATGATGTAACTAAATCCAGAACACTTGAACCATGGATCATCACTTCCAGTTGCAGATGATGTTCTTACTTCTTCTTCTTCATAGAGCTCTCCTTTTGATGGGACAACATCTTGTCAGAAATATTGTAGGTGTCATAAGACAAACATTGGCAACTGTTATCAAGTTTGCTCTCTTGGTTGTCCAATTCATTGGTTCTCGGTGAGCAAACACTCTCGTGATCTGGATTCAAGTATTTGTCTGGGTGTTGGGCAAAGGTGCCACCATATCCCCATTCTGATGAAATCCTACTGAAGAAGCTTTGTCAGGCGAGAAATCATAGGAGGTTTCATCAACCCATTGACTCTTCTGGGTGACTTGTTCAGCAGAAGATTTGCTCTGAGGTGCATGCTGAATGGATATGCCAACATCAAAGATAACATTCGTAATAAATGTTCAGTTGTGTGTGCATGTAGAATGACCCCATTTGAGCTGACCATGTGACCACTCCCTACTGTGCACATAAGTCATTCAAGTGTGGGTCATGGCAAGGGAGAATGTATGTATGTATGTGTGCCTTGTGCCAAAATGCAGGGTTGTCATGTTGTTTGCTCCAGCTTTTGAATAAGTAGAACATCTGATTTGCAGTTGTGGGTGGATGAATCTCAGCAAGTTGTGCAGTCGTTTCTAGTGTCAAGCTGCTGCGATTGTGTGGTGCAAGTCTAAATTGGCGGTTGTAGTATGCACGAACTGCCCATGGCACCCAACTCTGCACCAGAAAGCTTAAATCCTGCAATTCATTCATAGGAAATACCTTATCATGACACTTTCCATAATCAAATCTCCTCGTCATGAGCATCTTTCCTTTACACACATCCATATGTAACCATGTCAATTGGGTCAAAAGATTGGTACTGATATTGAACACTTTAACAAACCAATAGTAACAATTACACAAGCGGAAAATATCAAACAGACCAAAGGAAATGAATGCAATCAGTATAAAAGTACTGCCGCAATGTTCTCCTCCAGTCTACCCATTTGTCCTGTTTATTTTCACCTTGTCATGCCATGCATGTTTTGAGTCCATGTTCTGCATGTTATGAACTCACTAGGCGCATAAAGGGGTATGTAACATATTACTTGGCGTGTTATGCGAGGTTACAAGTGCAAAACTTGTCATATTATATGGGGTTACGAGTGCAAAACATTCTTGGGTGTCACTTGAGAAAATACGGATGGGGCAAATAGGCAAACTAGAGGAAAAAGTAGCAACGGCACTTTGTACCAACTGCATTCATTTCCTTTGGCATGTTTAATATTTTCCTTACACAAATCTAAGAAAGTTCATAGACGACTAAGATCCATTGGTTGGGGAATTTATGAGATTGCTTCAACCTTAGCATTGACCTTTTGAAAATATGCAAATTTACTATTATTCAAACCAAATCTCAAAAACTTCAATCCATACAAATAACATTTCCATGAGGATCAATCCCTCAAAATTGTAATGTTATTTTGACTTTGGCACCCTCCTTTAATAACAATAGATGATAACTAAATTGCAAGTTCAAGATACTAAAAACTTCGACTTGTTTTATAGTGTCAAAAATCTCCTCTGGCAAGGGCATTGCATATTTGTTCAACCAAGTCCATTTATTCACCGAATGATAATCCCGACACATTTAGTGCTCAATCTAATTGTTGAAAATATTTATCATTGTTATCGAAACATATTCACCTTTAAACAATTCCACCAAACTAAATACATTTTATTGTTCAAGCTTTTGTTAAGGCCCTCTCCACATCATTAAACACATCATTAAGCAAGTAAGGTCTTTTAAAAATTGGATTATTCTACTCCAATATAATCCAAACCTTTCATCCTTTCAATTAGGCCAATTATTTCAAGTTGGAAATAAATGTCCAACATAATCCTACAATAACTATTGAGTTGTGTGCATTTCGTCCCCTATAACCATTGGGCCAATATATAATTCCCATGTGGTCATGGTTAATGGGACCTTGGGTTAAGATGATGGACTATCCTTGTCACTTAAAACTAAGAATACAACTTGTGATTATTATGTAAAACATTGGAAAATATTACACTATTTTGATGCCTTCAAAACACCAACCTCTTTCCCAACACCCATAAATCCCTCTTGGTGTTCCTAATCCCACATATGCCAAGGATGTGTAATTCAAGTTGTTACAACATCACCCCCTTGCACTAACATGATTATTCTAGTTTGCCATGTAATAAATGAAGATGTAGAGTGTGTGGGGGTGGGGTGGGGAGGGGAGAAAGACATGTGAAATGTGTTTGTTCAACCAAAATCAAATTGAAAAACCATGTGGGTAATTAAGGTCCATAACTTGTCCCAAAATCTACCTAAGCTCTTTAAAAAATGTTAAACACGTGGTTTGTGGTGCTAGTGTTGTAAAAGCCCGTGAGCATTTTTCATTGATCCATGTTGGGCTCCTCCATACTAGATGAATTGGAATCCTTAAATGCATGAAAACATTGAAAACTTTTGAATGTTGATAAAGTTAATTGTGGAAAGCCAACCTTGTTGACCATTGCCAAAGGTGGGTGGTCATCATGACCAACCATGCATTCAATTAGTGTCCTGGATCCAATATGGCATTCACTAAACATGTGGGTGACCAAGGGATGAGCTGATATGCTCGCCTTTGGTGGTGTTAAGGGAGTCCACACCAATAGAATTGATGTGTTTGTGAACCAACAACTATAAAATCCACTTAACATTGGCTTGTTGATCCAAACTTTAATTTAACATCATCTAACCAAACAATTGGCAAAGAACCTTCCAATGGTAGGAAATTTTATAACATATATGCACACGGCCACATATGAGTGGTTTACAGATGTTATAAAACATGAATCAATCCCCCCCAAAAAAATTGATCTAGGGTTTAAGTCTTTGACTTGTGCCAACCTATGAAGACCTTGACATGACCATCTTGAAATGACCAAATCTACTAGCCCAATCCTATCCAAATCTTGCCTTCTAACAATGTGATGTTGTTTGGTAAGTAATGATCGTAAGTTCTCTGAACAACTCATGTTGGCAACCAAATAGGATGTTGTTGCAACATCATAACACATGATGCACGGAGACCTACCTAGTTTGTGGATCCCACAACACATAGTAGTACCATCTTATTTAGATCCCTATATGTAACATTGTGACTATATTGGAATTGATGCCTCCAAACAACTTTTGTAAGCATATCCTATCCTTGGGAATATCCCACTAAATAACCTTAGTGTCTAAATGGGCTCATGTTTAAATCAATAACATTTTTTGTGGTCCTTAACATCAATAATTCCTCATTTAGGGGTTCATTGTGATTATAGTAATCCAAACCCATGTGAAAGGTTTAAAAATCCAACCAACATAATGAATTTGTTGGATATTTTAACTTGCCCCACCCGCCCCCCAAACTTCACTAGCAATGAAACCTTACAAATAACTCTTATTTACCATTATGGAAGGTAATATGCATTTTCTTCCCAAAAATCAATGATAAATGTTAAGGGATACAAAATTGTTCCCCCAACCAAAATGTCATAGGACATAACATGGGTGACCATAATTTGAAGCCATAAATTATAAAGTATGTCATTGGTTTGGTAGGGTTAATTTGGATCACATGAACTTCTTGTTTAGTTAACCCTTGAGCCATCTTTGAACCATCCGTTGATGTTAAAATTTGGTATAGGCATGGGTTGAAGTCGACATCAATCAATCCAAGATTGTCAACAATGACCTTGATCAACATTAATAGTTGAACCTTGGAATCCAACAATACCATGTGGGGTCAACATTGTCATGCCAATGCCCCCCTTGGTTGAAAAACTCCTTCCTCATTGTGCACTACCATCATATCAAGAACAATGTTAACTTGATTAATGGTTGGTTGCATTTGAAGTTCATGAAGCTTGGTTGTAGCCACATGCCAAGATTTAGGTTGCACTTTACACACCCATGTGTAGTTGGCCTCAAAATACTACTTAGGGATTACATTAAGTACAAAAATGTCCTTTGACCTAAACACCGCACTAGAAATTGATGCCCCATAGGATTAGGAATATTATTTGTTAACATAAAAGAATATGGGAGCCACATTTAGTGTTAAGCCTCACCACATTCAAAATCCAACCTTTCATCATCACCTTGTGGTTCCTTCATTTGAGCATTGGCCCTTATCACCAATGTTGCCATGGAAAACACATTGATTAAATTGGGAACCCCAATATGGTTTCCATCATCATGGCCTTTAATCAAAACACCCAACATATATTTATCTGGGGCCATTGATCTTTAAAAATCACCTTGATAAAAATATCATGGGTCGACATTTAACTAAAAGATTGGCCATTATTTCAATCCTTTGCCCTCCTTGACCCATATGCATTAAATTTCACTTGGGCCATCATGTTTATAACAAAGGTTTCCAATCGTGCAAATTTAACCTTTTTATTTGGTGGTCAACCTTTTTTTTGGCCATACTTTTATTTTTTTAACCTTTCTTTAGAACCTTAATTGTTATTGGCATTTAATGTTTGATTGGCCCTACTTGAACTTTGGATGTAATGTGAAATAATGGTCTACATCTTGACCATAAACCTTGAAATGAAACAATTGTGATATGAAAAAAAATTAAGACTACAAGGAATAATTAGTCTTGAACTTTGTAAGTTAGCCAACAAAGTTACTTTTATTACACAACTAATCATTAGTAAAAAGACCACTCAAATTGCTTCTTGAAAGTCACTAATTGAAATTGCATACTAAAACTACCAATTAAAGTAATAAATATTGAGTGTTAAACTTCACTTTTTTGCATTTTCAAAGGTCATACTAGTTTTGATTTAAACATTTAAAATGGTGTTGGAAAGTTCTTTCTAAAAGCTCTAAGATAGATCCTTAAAACGTTCAAATTGGAGTTCATTTGAGGAAGTTATGAATTATTAAAATTTCTATGGAAAATGTTTTGTCCATAGTGGCTATTAACCAAGAGGATAGCCAATATGATGGCAACCAAACAATAAGACATAATTTTAAATTAAATATCACATTACCAATAGGAGGCAATTAGTTATAACCATTTGAACAAAAGGGAAATGGCAAGAACAAAGAAGAAAGATTTGAGGTATTATGGGAAGGACCATATGCAAGGAGTATAAGAACTAAAGGAGGAGGAGACAATTAATGGAGGGAACAATTCATAGAATTTGGGCTCACTTTCTTCTTGGGTGAAAATGGGAAAGTAGGATCATGCATTAAAATTTTCAAGGTCATGGAAATGAATGTAGATATCCAAGTAATTGAGATTACATGACATTATTCTTTGGGAGTAATAAATGTTAGAAACATTATTGCATGTATGTGTGTACATGTGTGTATGAACTTTGGTGTGCATGCATAACATTATTATTTGTTTTAGGATAGAAATTGTTTGCATGTGTGTGCAAAATTTTACTAAAATAATTATTGAAAACATGGAGTTTAATAGATAGAAGTTGATGTCATGGTTATTATGGATATGTGATATTTATAGTAATGGGGAAGGTCAAGAATCCAATAGATCATGCACTTTTAATGTGTATGTTAATTTGGGTGTAAAAATGTATTGCTAACAACAAGGTTGGTTGGGGTCAAGGTTAGTGGCAATGGCCTAAATAATATTTTTTCTTGTACAAGGCAATCTTGTTTTTAGTAGAATATGATGTGGAACCACCTTGGTCGAACTTGGCACACAATTATTGTGATATGTAATAGATATGGAATCCCTAATTGTTTATACCTTTAAAAACATTTGGTTTATTATAACATTTGGAATAGGGGTTAGCTATGAATGATTATCGTGAGTTTACATGTACACATGAGGTTTAAATTGATGAATGACATAAGGCATGACTAAAGCCAGGTCCAATTTTGGTATGGATAAAAAGTTTAGGCATCAAGTGCAAGATGCCATGTTATTTTAGATCACACAACCCACTTGGCAAGTGTGTTATAAATATTGGAATGAATCAATATGAACATGGTGGAAAAACAAATGATTACATTTGAGTTTGGTAGGGAAATTTTGAATAATGCATCCACACCATTGGTTCAACAACTTTTTGGCCCACCCAGTAAGGCCACCTCACAAAAGACCATGTCTGACGCGCTCCCAAGTCACGGGGTGAAACCAACTTGAGGGTCTCACAAAGTCAAGTTGCGGAAGTTGAGACTTGGAGGCACGCTCCCAACTTCCAACTCTATAAAGGGGTAGAGGGTCGAGTTGGGAGCCCAGGGATTAGATTAGGAAGAGGTATTAGTTGATCAAGCTTGAATCTGCATCAAAATAAATCACCCAAGTGGTTAGTTCACTTTCCGGGACCCCTTTTGGTGTTGGGACAAGCCACGGGCACTTCGGACCACAAGACTCACCACGACCCGGACTCGGGGGATGCCACCACCATCCCCCATATAGTATACTCTGCGACGCTCCGCCGCAACTACATCCAAGTGGCTCTTTTTCCCGGGTCTCCCAAGTTGGAGTCCCGAAATCCAACCAAGTGTCTCGGTTCTGGACTCCCGGGACTTTGAGGGGTCATAGCTCCTTGCCTTGACCTTGCAACAAAGTCTAAACCGAAGTTGTAGCCTTTGTTGAGATCTTTCCAATGACGTATCACACTCCCGAATCGGACATTTAGAGCTGGTTGATTCTCGTCTTTTAGTGGTCGGGAGTCAAACTGCCAGTTTGACTCTCGGCCCTTCTTTTGCCCATAACTTAGGCTACAGATGTCTAAATCGAGAATGCGAAGGCATTTTCGATATCTAAATTTCAAGACCTTTTCAACGACATCAACGACATTTCAATGCAAGGTGTTTTGCCCCTTGCTGTTGAGCTCTGAACATTCGAGAGTCCCGGAGGACTCCAAATCTCCACTTTTTCCAAGTGTTGGGCTTCACCCCCACACTTGGCCAAAGTAGGGTTGCGACGATGTCAAACTTTTGGATGGAATCATCTAGCTTGATTGTGTAAATCACCTTAAAATATTGGTGGGGTCCTTTGGGGTTCCATATATGTTGTTCATGTCCCATAACAATGGTGGATGTGATAACTTAAAAAATGAACATGTTTCAAAAACTGAAAATTCCCTATGTCGCAACCCTAGCCTTGGGCTTGAGACCAAGGTAAGGGCTTGCAAGGTTGGGGGCCAAGAAAGGAAGCTCAGGAGTGAAAGAAAGTGTGGGGGAATGAACCCTCACACTCTCAAGGGAGTTTCCACCTTGGGAGTTGGAGTCTCGGTGGACTCCCAAATGTTTAAAGGATTGCAAAGGCCAAAATTCAATGGATTGAGGAGTTATTTATATCATTAGAAAGCTATTGAAACATAAATGTCAAAAAATAGGCTCGCATGACCCATTTGGACATCTAAAACACAAGTTATGCCCAAAAGAAAGACCAAAAGTCAAATTGGCAATTAGACTCTCGACCATTAAAAGTCAGGGATCGACCCGATTTCCTTGCATGTAAGTGGCATGCGATATATTGTTGAAAAGCTCTTGACAAGGGCTATAATTTTGCTTTAGACCTCATCTCAATTCGAGGTCTACACGCAAAGTTATGGGGCTTCAAAGTTGCGGGAGTCCCAATTTTGGGAAATTTGGGACAAAATGCCATTTGGATATGGGCCTCGTGGAGAGGCACAAAGTATACTATAAAGGGGAAGGTGGTGGCTTCCCCCAAGTCCGGGTCGTGGCTCGTCTTGTGAGTCCGAGTTGCCCGTGGCTCGTCCTAGCACCAAAAGTGGTCCAACTTTGCACCAACCACCTTGTGTTGATTTTGTGCAAGTCCGTGTGAGTAGTTGATGCTTGTCATTCCTCCTAGTCCCATCCCAGAGCTTCAGCACACCCCTCTACCCCTCCAAAATGCTGCAAGCTAAGGAGGGTGCCCCAACTCCTTGCTCTTTCGTTATTTTAAGTTTAGAGTCACATTTGAATCCATTAAGGTGTTTGGGAGTGTGTCACCCCATATGATGTTGAAAGTCATGTGAATGGTTTGAACCACACCCCATGCCTAGTAAAATTATTAATGATAATAACCATGTTCTTTGTGTTTAAATTTTGTGCCCCTCCCATGGTGAATTAAAACCCTAATATGGGTGTCCAACCTGGAACCTTTAGCAACCAAAGGTTGTTGAATTTATCATGGTTTGTATTAAACCTAATAGAATGTTGAACATATTATGGTTTAACCTACTTCATAGGCCATGATTTGCATAACATAAACATAGGACATTTACATACACATGCACCCACAAAAACATTTCACAAGGCCAACTCACATTATGAACATGATAAACGTGGTCTATTGGTCATCAAGTCGATTTCACCATAACCCAGAACAATGGGACATCCTATTGATTTTATCCAAAGATATCCCAATATAACTTAACCCTAACTAAAAACCTAGTCAAATTTAATCAACAAATTAAACATCAATCAAGACATAACTAATGATCAAGATTGGTTAGTAGCCTTGTCCCATGCTTGGTTATTAATCACATCAATCACCACCCCAATCAATCACCATCAATCATCAATGCTTAGTTCATTGTGATGATAAAAGCATGCATGGGAAGGCACATGACATTTCACCTAAGGTTTCACACTAAATAATAAACATAAATCATTAAGAGAGGTCACCCCCAAGTCATAGTTGAATGCCTCACCCTTTGGTAACCCCCTTACCCCTTGAAGTCAAATATGTCGAACATATAAACATGTAACAAAGGTCATGGAAACAAACCCCCTTCTCCTCACAAGTTGTTGACAATGGTGGAAAAGGGGCCAACTTATATAATGAAAAAGGTTCAAGCATGAAACATGCATGAATAATCATATAATGGTGGTTGTTTTTTCCTATGGTAATTATGTGAACCACAAAAGTTTCATGGTTAAATATTTTTCAATACATCTATAACTTTGGAGGTAGAAAGTAAATGCCACAAACCATTATTTCCTTTATGTGTGTAATCAATTTGTTATACTTGCATGAATCTCATAAATATGAAGATCTAAAATGAACTTCATATTGTTGCACGAGATGTACACAACATGTCAAAAATAGATCACAAAGATAACAAGACATGATTTAGATTATTACCAAATTCCACCAATTTCAAATAGAAAAATATGACCTTTTTAATACAAAGGTCAATAATCTCCAAATGTTAGTCTTATAAACCTTAAATCTTTTGCAAATGTCAATATAGATTGTTAGATGCAAAATACATGATATCCATTCTTGAATTTCAAGTAGCAATAAAATCAATTGAAAAGCTTTGAATACAACATACAAAGAAAGGAGAAATATACATTTGTCTCCCACCCAAATTTAAAAAGAAAATAAATCTTTAAGACTTGACATGGCCATGTGGATTGATATCATGAGCATGTGTTTCCTATGATGATATTCTACATGTGATAAATATACAACATGCTTGCTTCACTTCCTCTTCCTCTCTCTCCCCTATTATTATTTTAAGACTTCATAATCATTAGTTGTACAAAATCCATTCCCAATTTTTCAATTTTGAACTAATTTCAGAAAAAAAATCATAATGAAAAGCTATAATTAGGATTTATACGATGAAACAATCCAAAGCTAAACAATTTGGTGTCAAACCCAAATTTGAGTTTGGCAATCAACAATTTGATGGTTAATTCATGTGTCAGTTTGTTGAAACTCTCCACAATGTACGCCACATGTGCTTTACTTGACGGATGACAAAGTCTATGGTCTAATACAAAATAATTTATGATAATTTTCTTTCTTAAGATTTTAATTTTAATTTTTTTTTTGTGCCGTCTAAAGGCAATAATCATGTATTTGAAAAGAAATTGAATTTTTCAATTAAAAAAATTCCTTGAATGACACATTGAACAAATTAGAGATTTGATAATTTGTTGATAGTTTTAAACCAATTTTGGTTTGGTATATAAGGTTTCTGTAGGTATACACCCTAATATGTAGAATCATAATTGACTAGTATCATTTTATAAAAACCTTTGAATATATGTAGTTTTGCTATTTACTTCCATTGATGTAACCATTTGCACTCACCCATAGCCAAAATTTTCCTCTTTTGAAATATTCTTAGATATATATTGTTGGAATTGAGATCTTATGGATAGTTTCATCACCTAATTGCATAGATTTACATAGATGTATGTAGAGTAGATTATGCCATAAGTTACACAATGCAAGATATATGCACTAATTAAACCATTAGTTAAACATTGAACCTACCTAGGCATTTAGTTCAATGTTTAACCAGATATTTCAATTTTGTGATAGATCTAACAAGTTAAACAATTGTACCTTGATTTGCCCCTTTAGTCTTTTGGTGCTCCATGTAAGATCCATTAGAGGCACTTGTATGGTCACAATGCTAATAGAATGTTTCCATTATATATTGTGTGTGATTTTATTTTATTTTTTGTGTTTCTAGATATGTATATTGTACTCCCTAATCAGATTTGGCAACAAACTACCAAATAATTAATTAAAAATTAAAAATGTTAAGTTTGGCATTTGGTTTTTTTAATCTTGAAATTTTGACAAGTAATAGTTATAAAAAATAAGAAACACATTCTTATTATGTTTATGGGACACCCTAATGTGTCTAGATTGTCTTAGGTTTACATTCTTGAACTTTAAGGTTTGTAATTCAAACTTGATAATTGAAAAGCCAACATTTGAAAACTAAAATTTGCAAATTCTTAATTTTATAATGATTATAAATTTTTTCACACAAGTAATAAATATTTTTCCAAAAATTTGGCAAAATGACCAATTTATGCCAAAACTATTAGTGTACTAGTATGTCAAAGTTTAGTAATTTTTTTTCAAAATTAAGGCTTGGGTTAATAGATTGGATGATTAGTTTTTCTCTTCATTTCCTCAAACCTTGTTTCGTATTTAGAGAATTACTATTTTAATAACCTTTATAAATGTGTTGCCATTCAATGTGAAATTTGTTTTGAGATGTTCTTCATTTTAGATCTATCACAAAATTGAAAAATAAATGATTAACTTGAACCCATGTAAACAATTTACCATTTAAAAAATAATTGGCCAACATTGTGTCAATGTGAATATTCATTACTTAGATGCATATCGTATATGACCTAATATGAGATTATTGTCTATTTTTTTGTTCATACCTAAAATCCCTTAAAAAGATGCAAGTTCTAGTCTAAAGCCAATATAATACATATATTTCAAGAGGATTTGAATAATACTCTCACAATGTTCAAATTGAAGAAAACCTTATTCATAATATTGAATGTTGCATTTTATGTGAAGAATTACACATCCATTTGCCAAATTAAATTATTTTCAGCTCCTTTATTCTATCTAAATAAATAATTTAATCTATTATGAAATAAATAAATAAATAATTTTAATAATTAAAAAAAAAACACTCTAGAAATACAACATGCACAAACACACTCAAGCAAAACACAAATATGGTTGGCTGGTGCTTGCAACCCTAAACCCTAACCCTAAAAACCTGTATAATGTGAACATGATCCAATAATAGTGTGAACGACAAGGGTGTGAACATCAGTTGAATTGACAATACAATACAATACAATAAAATAAAATAAAATAAAATAAAATTCCAAATTATTGTAAAAAAAAACCTACAAATTTATCAAATTCACTCATTGTAGAACCATGTTTTTAAAAAAAGAAGAAAGAAAAAATAAATGGGACTTTTTAATTTTGCCAATTAAGGCTATTGTTGGTAAAGAGTTAAAAACACTCAAGCTTGACCAGTTCATAGTTCAGACCCCAGAAAAAATAAGAAATTGAATAAAAAAATAGATTTTAAAAAAAAATTCTAAAAAAAGTTTCGCCCAAATAAAAAAAGGTAGCCCAAAAAACGTAACTCCATGAAAAGAAATTACCAACTGCAATCCAATGCCCACATGGATGAATGTGTACAACCGTTCTGCCTGTACAGTACTATGGCATCAAACTATGAGGCACATACATACGTCGTATTCACGTACGAGTATGTACGATTATGAAGTACGTAGGTGACCTCTTATACGTACGTGGTCGTTTTGTGCTACCTAGTCGAGAAGGAGTATTGGGACCAAGAAAATATTACTTACTGTAATCCAATGCCCACATGGATGAATGTGTATAACCGTTCTAATTGTGCAACGGCATCCAACAATGATGCACATACGGCGTAGTATTATGCGTATTAAAATACGTATGTAATGTTCATACGTACATCGCCGTTTGTGCTCCTTACTCGAGAATCAGTCAGCGCTTAGAAACTGCGAAGAGGAAGAAGAAGAAGAAGAAAACAAAAGCGGAGTATCCATCCAAGATTTTAACTGCGATCTTCGATTAGAAAGATGGCCATTAGCATCAGTGTCATGAGATTGTAATTGGGTTTCAATTACGCGCCTGGATTTCTCAACGAGATTTATGTATAATGAAGCAAGAAGGGATCGTAGAATCTCTGTTTGTGTGGGTCTGCGGTTATTGTTGTTGTTGTTCTTCTTGTTTTTCAAGGAGTGTTTCTATTAATGCTTGATTTGTATTTTCTAGATGTGAAAATTGATGACATTTTGATGTGATTCATGTTGGGTTGTTTTCCGATTTAGAATTTTTTTAGGGTTTAGGGAAGATTTGGATGCTGCAGCTGTTGTTGTTGTATTTGGGGATGTTGTTTTGGTTTTGACTTTGATTTCAACGAGTTGAAAGCGGTTAGGTGTTGCAGTGAGTGGGTGGGTGGGTCTTTGTTCGATTGAGAAGAGTTGTAGTAGGGAAGAAGAAGAAGAAGAAGAAGAAGTGGGGTTTGTTTCCGATGAGGACGAGCAGTGATGGGGATTTTGTGGTTTCACCGGTGGAGGCGGAGAAGAATGGTGGGAACGAGAAAGAAGCAGCGACTACGCAGGCGGTGCAAGTGGCCGTCAACATTCGGCCTCTCATTGCCATGGAGCGTGTACAAGGATGCAAGGATTGTATAACAATTGTCCCTGGTGAACCACAAGTAAGCAGAAGCAGTTTGTGCTTTTGCTTTTGCATGAAGTTTCATTCCTTTCTGGTTTATGGTTGTGGGCTCTTTTCAATACCTTTTGCAACAAGCTTTTTCTGGAGATGAGATGGACAATTTTTTTGCTTCAGACAATTTGTCGTGATTCTTTTACACATCAATCCAAACAGCGAAGTTTTTATTCCATGCAAGGAGTTTACGGGTTTGAAACTATCACCCAGGAGGTGGGTGCTAGAGATTTCCTGCAGGCATGGGAGCTGGAAATTTTCCAGCCCATATTTGTTCTCTGAGGAAAACGAGAAAGAGAAATTGATGTATGTGCATGGGAACCAGAATTCTTCTAGCATTTTGTGCTATCAAGAAGAAGAGAGGCTGATGTATGTGCATGGGACCAGAATTCTTCAAGCACATTTGTGCAGATTGTGCTGTGAGGAAAAAGAGAGATTCATGTATGTGCATGACACCAGAATTCTTCCAACCCATTTTGTGCTGTGAGGAAAAGGAGAGATTGATGTATGTGCATGGGAACCTGAATTCTTCCAACTGATTTTGTGCTGTGAGGAATAAGAGAGATTGATGCATGTGCATGGGAATTAGAATTCTTCCAGCACATTTGTGTTCTGAGCACAAAAGAGAGATTGATGTCATGTGTGTGTTTTGGCAGGTGCAAATTGGTCACCATTCTTTCACATTTGATTATGTGTTTGGTAGTATAGCTCTCCCACTGGACTCTATCTTTGACAAATGTGTGAAGCCTCTTGTGGAAGGACTATTCCATGGCTACAATGCAACAGTGTTGGCTTATGGACAGGTGTTACTGTTTTCTCTCCTGGACATATTTCTTGTCACATAGGTGTTGTGGCTGCAATGTAAAATTTTGTGATACATATGTTGCTCTGGCATTGTAGAGAATTCAAAGTAGACAGTTCTGTGGGAAACTCAATGCCACTCTTGGCTTTGATGACTGTCTTAGAACCAGAGAATAGGCTCCTGGAAGCTGTGTCTGTCGGTCACTGAACACCTTGGGGGGTTGTTTCTCTCTTCAGACTGGATCTGGGAAGACCTACACTATGGGGACAGGTTACACAGTGCGAGGCAACACAGAAGGAGTTATCTCCCAAGTCATGGAGACCATCTTTAACAGAGTTGAAATGCTCAGGCAAGAGGCAGATTTCCAGCTTCGAGTCTCATTCATTGAGGTAATCAGTTTTCTTGCATTGCAGATTGACAGCTTCTTTGACACAGCTTTGGAGGCATCACATATAGTCTGGCCCCAAACACCTCGCTTATTGTTGCAAAGTTGAAGGGGGAGCTCTGCAATTTACCAGTGGGACTGTTCTTGAGCATTGCAGATTCTAAAGGAGGAAGTGCATGACCTTTTGGATCTAAACCCTTCCTCAGCAGAGTATGGCTACATGGGAGGGACAATGGGTGCAGCATTTGGGGCAGGTATTAAGGGACTGGGGAATGGAAAACCGCCTATACAGATTCGAGAAACAATCAGTGGAGGGATAACGTTGTCTGGTGTAACGGAGGTCAATGTAAAGAGTCTGGAGGAAATGTCAGCCTGTTTGGAACGAGGATCTCTTTGCCGTGCTACTGGTAGCACCAACATGAATTCACAGTCGAGGTTAGCAATTCTCACAATTACTCTTCTGAAAAATGAAGAAGTCGTATCAATTTGTGAGTTTCTTTTTTGTCAATTATTTTAGTTGCATCCAGATGTAGCCTATTTTGTACTGATTCTTAATATTGAGGTGTGAATTGTAGTACTTAAGAGCACAGGAATGTTTTCACAAACTTTTTGTTGTGGGTGTTGGGGTTGTTGTGTCAGTCGTTCACATGCCATATTCACCATAACCCTAGAACAGCGTCGCAAATGGGATAAATTGGAAGACTGTGGTGAGGAGTATCTTTGTGCAAAGCTTCATCTTGTGGACCTGGCTGGATCAGAAAGGGCAAAAAGAACTGGAGCTGATGGTGCACGCTTTAAAGAAGGTTTGATTACATGCAAGTTCTATCCCTATGTCTAGCCATGCAGTCGTATTTGCCTATCAGCTAGCAGGCAAGAAAGATGATCGTGGGTACCATTCTAAAAGGACTTATTTCTCCTATTTGTCTCAGGGGTGCACATAAACAAGGGACTTCTAGCCCTTGGAAATGTAATTAGTGCATTAGGTGATGACAAGAAGCGTAGAGAAGGAGGGCATGTACCCTACCGTGATAGCAAACTCACTCGACTTTTACAGGCAAGGCATTTGCTCACCAATAGGAGTTTTCCGGTCTCCCTAGGTGGAAACAGCTTTTTTACTTTCTTCTTGGGTTGTGTCATTGGTGTCTCATTCTTTTTCCTAGTCAATTGAGGATGTCTTTCCTCAATATTGTCTAGGTACTTCCAGTGACAAACTACATTTTCATAGGCGTGGAAATTTCAGGTTTTTCTCAGCCTGCAATTCTCTCTGCCTATGGGTGTAGTGATTTGACATTGTGCAAGATTCTTGGACTTTTCAGGATTCACTAGGAGGAAATAGCAGGACTGTCATGATTGGTGAGTCATTTGAGCCTCGAAACAAACACTTTGCAAAGGCTTTATTGAACTGTATATTATTTACTTGGTGCCACTGGCTGTTCTTCCACTTATGATTTTTGTCATTTGTTGCTTCAGCTTGTGTAAGTCCGGCAGATTCAAATGCTGAGGAGACCTTGAATACATTAAAATATGCCAACCGAGCCCGCAACATCCAAAACAAGCCAACGGTGGGAGATCAAAATCTGACCATTTTGATGCTTGCCCCTCTCTGCCTGGATTCTGTTGTTGGTTTTTGGAGCGCATGGTATTGTGCATACTGTCCTCCTGAAATTGTGGAATGCTGATGTAGCCTGCTGTTCTGAGAGTGGGCCATCTGATCTGTACCATACCCATCCTCTTGAACCAAGGTTTCTTGTGTGGAATAGTCACCACCAATTAGACTTTTTTTTGATTTGAAGAAGAACTACCTTAATAAAAAAGTCATGGTTCAATTTGTGGGTGGTGCAGGTTAACCGTGATCCAATGGCAGCAGAGATGCAGCAAATGCGTCAGCAATTAGAGCTTATGCAGGCAGAACTCCTCTGTGTGCGTGCTGGAGGTCCATCCTCCACAGAAGTACAGGTATGCAGGCTAAAAAACTGAGAAGTCATGAGATAAAAGTTCCAGCAGTTTTACTTGTTAAGTACTTTCTTGTACCATTCCTACTGAATCTGCTATGTGCTACAATGATCTCAGGTGAAGAGGAACTTTTGTAGTTCAAACTTGACGATTTATGTGCTGCATCCGTGTGAATTCTGTGCAGGTGATGAAGCAAAAGATAGTGTGGCTTGAAGCTAGCAATATGGACCTTCGCAAAGAGCTAGTAGAAGCTCGTGGGCAACTTGAGTCATTGGCCCAAACTGCTGTGGAGTCACAGGTCAGTGGAGACCAGGTTTTTTTCTTTTCAATTTTGTGATGTAGCCAGAGTGGCAACCATCCACAAGAGGAAAAAGCCAAATTTGCCTACAGGTTAGAGAGAATGGTAGACATTTTCTAAAGTCTAAACCTCCAAAAACTGAGTGTTCAAATATGGTAACTTCCATGTTTTTCTCCTCAGAATTTGGCAAACAAAAAGGCATCTAAAAAGAATCTTATGACTGTCCAAAAAAATGTGTGTCCTGTAAATGCAAAAAAAATGACTGGTGGTTACCATCTCATTTGGCGGTCTCCTTGGTGTTGACCTGTATGAGATGATGAATGAATCTGGTAAAATCACTTAGAAGTCCTGAAGGTAGAGAGTCATAGTTGGACTTGTGCTTCTTTCAAAGTGATGGCCATTATTCAGTATGGCATTCTCCAAGGCATTCTTGTTTAGGGCTGATGATATCAAATTGTTGTGGAACTCAGGTTGAGCGTGACAAGTTGAAGTTAAAGCTTGAAAAACTTCGTGCTGGGAAGACATTTGAAGAGCTAGATGAAGATGCTGATGTGCAGGTATGTTGGATCTTTGTAGCTATAAGGACAGTCTTGATTTTTGTAAAATGGGTATTCTTGCTGGTCTCTGTGCACAGTTTTGCGCATGTGTCAACTGTCAATGTGGTTTGAAACACCATTGTTCACACAGCAAAACTAATGTGCATGTATAATGTGGTGCAGACTGAAGGCTTGCTGCAAGATTATGTGACAAGAATTCAGGAATTGGAGTGTGAGCTGCTTCAGATGCAGAACTCAAGGTTTCCATCAATTGGATCCTTGAGGCCTGTCTCTTCTCAATCCTCTGACAGCTTTGAAGACAGTGTGTCAGGAATAGACTTTGGAGGTGTAAACAGTGATGGAAGCATTTTCTTAACATCTGGTAAGACATGTCAATCACTGGACACTATTTAAAGGGTGTGCTCTTTATTTTCTCATTTTCATTGTTTGCAACTCTTGACCATTTAATTAGAATTGTTTGCCTACTTCATGAAGATGTGTACAAAAAACAACTGTGCACACACAGGTGATTCTTCTTGTGAAGCTGAGACTGTTGTGGTGGCCAAGGAGTGGGGTCGCATGACATTGCAAGAGAATCTTGACAAACAACTTCGAGAGCTTAACATTCGCCTTCAGCAAAAGGAGGTTAGCAATATGTGTCCCTTTCAAAGTTTGAGCTCTGAGATGAAGACTTTCACTTGTCTTTTTTGAAACTGAACTTCTGTTAGATAGCTCTTATTGTAACCCACCCTGCATAGCCATTTAGCCATAAACTGTTAGCCACAAGAGTACAATCTCATCATTGCTGGAAGTTGGGAGGATTTTTGTTCTTATGTGGTGCCACATGGTGCAGGCTGAGATGAAGACATTTGAGAGATTTGATCCTGAATACCTAAGGCTGCAGTATGAACGGAAGCTTGAGGAACTAGAAGAGGAGAAGAGATCTTTGCAGGTAAAGTTTTGCATTTCATTTGTGACACAGTTTGTGGGTTTGTTTCTGCATCACCACTACAATCTGGCAAAGCATTCTGTGGCAAACACCATTGTATGTCTTTTCATGTCATAGTTTTGTCCATCATTTGGTGGGTACATTGTTTGTTACCACAATCAAGGCACATGGTGACCATTCATGAACCGAATGCAGACTGCCACTTACCCAATGCATGTGTGTGGCCTGCTCAGGGGGAAAGAGACAGGTTGATAGCAAATCTTGAAACTCTTGCAAATGCAGCTGATCAGAATGTGCAAATTGTACAAGAGGTGAGCATGCAGAAACGGAAGCAGCTGGAACCACATACACAATCTGACCACAAAAGATTCTCTCGCTACTATGGCAGAAAGCAGTTGACTGCAGCATGTCTGTTGACAGGCTTACTCCAGATCTCAGTGGCATTGAGTTCTCCACTGCTGTCACTAGGGGCAGATAGACTTGAGAAAGAAGCTGGTGAAATAGTCTGACTCCTATCAGAAACAAGGTAGTTAAGGGATTGCAATGAAAATCTACTGCATCAACAACACACAGAAGCAAGCAGCAGCTTGTTTTTGCACCCACACCTACTGACTGCCAAAGCAGGAGAGAGCCACAAAACATGGATGTGAGACCAGAGTGACCATAGTCAAAGAAGTCTTCCCAAATCTAAACTTCTTGATGTTCAAGGTTGCAACTCTTTCTCCAAACATGCCATGGGGTAGGCTGTCCTTGACCTTCATCACTGCATCTTTGCAATTTTCAGTCACTGTTTTTTTGAAATTTTCCAGATGGGCACCTCTTTTGCAACCATGGTCACATCAGAAATTGGTCACCATATGATACAATTGGTGGTGTGCTCCTTTGCAAGTGCTATCCAATATAATGACTCAGTCTGGATATGTGACACAAAGTGTTGCTTCTGGAAATGTGACTGAAACTCAGGACATGATTTCCCCAAATTTTGGGTGGATTTATAATATACCTACCTACACCCACCATCAGGACCCGATGAAGTCAGTGGGAGGAGTCATGGCAGCTCATCGCTGCTGCTGTTCATGATGAAGGTGATGATGATCAGGCAACAGTTGTGAGCAAACTATCCTGCTCCTCCTTATACAAGTTATGACCACAATCAGTGCCTAGTCACCTTCAAGGTGCTGTTTTGGAGTTTTTCTGTCCAAATCTCATGGATATGGTCTCTGTTGGTTCACTTCTTTTGAGTTAGCATTTTTGAATATGACACAGATTGGCCAGGAACTGTTTCAAATACACTACTACTCTTCGCACTGAAGATGGTAATATGAGGCACAAGGAACAAGATTCAACAGTGTCAAGATTTGTGTCATCATGTGCTGGAATAGTTGGATTCTGAGTAGCATCTAATGTCATTGCACATGGTCTATGACAATTGGTCTAAAGACAATGTTGAAGATAATGTTCTTCACATCTGTTGTGTATCTATTCACTGTTGCAGAGAAGCAAAGCCATGAGGACAGCTCACATTTTGCAGTGGTGGTGCTAAAAATTGGTGGGAAGTTCACTAGTGATATCACTGGATGCTATCATATAGACATGAATTGACATTCTGTAGTATGTCATGCTCACTCACTCCTTGTTCATTCTCTGTAATGTTCTTTTGGTTTCTATCTAATTGCTTTAGGGTGGCAGCAGTATTGGCACTTAGCAAAAACATTGGTCTTTTCATTGAGCCTCCTCTTGTTTAATGTTGGTGCCATAAAAGTCTGTCTGATTGAAAAGAAAAACAGAAAGCAAAGGATTGTACCTCATTGTTGATGATGACTCATGATGTTGGACTTGTTTCTTTTGCTGTGATGGTCAGGGAACATGAAACAGAAGAGAAGAAAATAATGAGGAGACTCCGAATCTTTCACAGTTTCTGTTGTCTCAGTAGTAGTGCTGTTACTCCACAGAAAACTCATTACTGAGTGCTCAGACCCTACTGGGAAACTGCAATTCTTGAATACATTTGTGCACAATGATGTTAAAGCTCTGCAGTTACACCTTACTCCAAGCTGCTGCCACTGGAGCATAGTGAATTCTACGATGATTTTAGGATCTGGTGAGTAAGCAAGAAGCGTAGCAGGAAACATGTAGCCTGGACAGCTTACCCACTGTTGTGCACAGTGCCCATTTCAGGTACAACATAACACCACTCTTTTACCATAATCAAGGATCATTCACCATCTCTGGTGGTGCAATGGGTAGCTGGGGAATAGACCCACAATACCATAGAAGTAAATTACGATTCCCTGAGAGAAAAAGAATTTGTTGGGATGATAAAAGATAGAAGAGGTATGAGATCTCAACCAAAGTAATTAGAAATTTTTCCAACAAGATGGAATCCTACAACACCTACTGAAATAATGCACACCCAACAGCAAAGAATATTTATTCTTTGAAGTCTTATTGAAGCCATTCAGATTGGCAATTTGTAACAATAAAAAATGAGGTCTCCTTTATTTTGTTAAATTTTATACTATGAAACAGCAAAAACATCAAGAGTTTGTTTCATTTTGAAATGATTGGTTGTATCAATGTTGTCCTTCTTCATACTTATTAGTTTTTTCACTGATACTTGTGGTATTAATCAGCAGAAGGAAGATGATAATACAATCAAGTCCAGGTCTAAAAGTACGGGAATTGAATCCTGAGCTTGAAGACCCTACCCATTGCAGTAGGAGATTGCCCAGAAAAATAACAAAACAAACAACATTAAGATAGTGCTTGGCTGAAGTTCAATTTACAAAAACTAAAACTGCATACCGCCCATATCAATCAACATAGCAAACCTAATTGAAACAATTGAAACAATGCAAATGTCATAGCATAAAATACATGAACAACATACATTGAATAAAGGGTTTCAGTTTAGAGATTTGTTAGAGCTTGAACTACACCTCTGGACCATGTCAAGATTTTGCAAGATTTCAAGCCCTCCCTGCTACAACATAGGAGAAAGTGTTCAAAGTAAAGAACTTCAAAGTGTCCTCATAACAAGATCCAAATGGGTTGTCAATCTATTCTTAAGCATGTACTCTTCATAAACAGCAAATTTGAGAAGCATCTTTCATCCTTTACAAGCAATTTAAATGGGTTTTGGGGTTTTCACCATGATCCCAATGTTGGGGTCGATTTGCCTTGGCCAGTTAGTTGTAGGCACGACAATCTACACCGACAATGAAGCAAATGAGGGTTGCACTCACACATGCACTTTTCACTTCACAATTTTGTGAAATGTTCAAATTTTTGAAAGAAGGTTGTTCTTGGGCACATGAAGATGTACAAGATGGTGATTTGTGGGACACCATTTGCTCAATCACTTGATCAAGTTCTTTAGTTCACTAAGGGTACCTAGATCCTGGCCTTTACAATCAATTTCTATTGTCTCTCATGTGTGAACATGGTTTTGTTGAATCTGGGTTTTTGAATCTTAGTTGAGTATTTTATAAGCAGTGTTGGGCAGTAGGCTATTTCACTTTTTATGAAGAAAGAACCTTCAATTTCAGTTCTAAGAAATAAATTAAAATTGTCTCAGTTCTGGTTCCATAAATCAATAGAATCAGGAATTTGGTTTCAGATCCAGTTTTTTTTCTTTTTTAAGTTTAAAAAAATTAATAAAATTTTAAAATTTTAAAATTAAATCAATTTTTATTTTGAAAATCAGATCCAGATCAAGTCTGGTTCTTACTAAACCCAGACCAGAACCAGCAGTTAACCACCAACTAAAACTCTGATTTATCCCTGGTTCTAGTAGTCACTTTAGTTCAAAACCATGTACCTATTTGGGTTCCAGTTCTACACATAAATAGAATTCAGAACCTTGGGAACCTGGTTCCAGTTCCAGTTCTTTTAAATAAAAAGGTCCACTTATAGTTGCAAGAATCAGACCCAAATCTGATTCAGTTCTTATTGTTATTATTATTATTATTCTGAACCGGTGGTTCTTAGTTCTTACCCACCAAAGCAAGTACCCACCACAGTTTACATTAACCCTACTAATCCAAAATTCAGCACTGCAAGTTTTTGCGGACTATCATATCAATCCACCAGATGCTGTGATCTTACAATTGCATATGGAATGGGTTTCAGTGTCCTATTATTTAAGCAAAAATATGTTCATGTTTTGATTCCTAGGTGAGACAGGCATTGCCTAGTTGATCATCACACAAAGAAGAAAGAGCACTCAAAACACATGTTCCACAAGAGAGCTTAAGGTTCACAGGAAATAGGTCCCTGTGAAGATCAGCAATGTTGCTGCTGCTGCTGCTGCATGCGTGACAGTTTGCTGTTACAGTGTCCAGGGTTTAGGCAACTCTCAGATGATGAACAAAAAACAGCATGTCGTCACTTACGTCAATAACAATGTAATCAGGATTGCAACAACTTGAAATCTAGCTCTCTGGTCAACAGTTCCGTGATATTATATTGTACAAACTCGCAACAGATGCAAATCTTTAAAGGAAACACGGGAGTGTAAATTTCACACCCTTTTAAGAAGAGTGCACTCCCTGAACCCTGCAAGACTCAAACACCCAAACTGTGTTACTTTGTTATGTCAAGAGGGTTCACTCCAATAGAGAAATGCTAAATTTCTGTTCCCTCTGTCTCTGTCTCTATATTCAGTGTTGAACTGTGGCTCAATCAAAGTCCAGAATGTCATACTTTCTGGGATGACTCTGAGACTCAAAACTGGTAAAGGGCCATTGTGAAGAGTAGGCGGGATACCTCCTTCTTCAAGCTCTTTGATTTGTTGTGCAGCTGATGGGCTCAAGAGCATCAGCATGTTATTTTGATTTCCCTTCATATGTTGATGGGCAAAAGAATTTGTGCCCCAAAAGATCAGTGTGAGACAGACAATAAAGACCTGTATCTAGGTTAGAGAGTGGGTTTCTGCGCAATGGACTTGAAGCTTATATCACCACCTAAGACACCACTCACAAACTCTTCAAAACCCTCGAGAGTGACTGGTCCTCTATACACTGCAAACTTGCCTCTTCGAGGCTTATAGGCTACCAAAACTGCACTGGAGTTGTCCATGTCTGTTTCAGGGAATGCCTCCAAAAACCTGACATACTTTCCTCCATCAACGAGGATGTATGAGATGGGTGAAGCTCCATGCACATTCCTCATCAAAGACTTTTGAGAAATCTGCAGAGGAAAGATTCAATGGCAGGCTATCAGATTAGTGCACACACATTCTGCAAAAATAGTGATCATAACTCTGGAAATTTTGAAAAGGTGTAACAAAATTGAGAAGCACAACAAAGGCTTCTATTTCATCTCTGCTGAAACCTACCTCAGTAAGAATCTCCTTCACTCTCTTCTGCTGTTTGTTCGATTTTGCAACTCCAATAATGCACAAGGATGAAGTGGGTCCAAAAAGATGCTGCATATTTGATTTGGTTAGAAGGGTAACAGTTGCAAACCCTTCCGATTGTGAACTTTCTGCTGCTGCATGCTCTTTCTTCTCAAGCCCCTCCAAGAAGCCCCGAAGAGCTTCCCCATTTTTGTTAAGTACAGTATTACTACTGCTGGGGCTAACTTGATCCCCATTTGACAAAAGCCCCACCACTCCTGGGAATGCTTCTACTCCAAGCTTCCTTGCAATTGGGTCTGTCTCATCATCAACCTGCAAGAAGAGACCATCCGTCAGTAATAAGGTTCAGCACAGCCTTGCAAGAAACTCAATGAATAAACATCAGGGAATGACAATATACAGTTACATACAAACAATATATCATGGCCCACTGGAAAGCAAGAAAATTGTGACCTTCGCAAAGTGACTTTTGCTCTTGGCAGGCTAAAGTCAGTGATCCACTCATTTGTATGGAAACATACACATTGACCATTTTTCCTTGTTTCCACATTTCAAGTAATCAGGGTGACCACCACTGCATCACCCCACACTGTATGACTTACATGCAACCGACCAACAATCTCTCACTGTCATATGCAAAGAATCATGTTCAGCAAGTGTTTGATGAAAAACCAATAAACATACATGGATGACACAATATTCTTCAACTGACCAAAAATGATCAAGGACAACTTCCAAGAATTCCAAACAGTGAATTTTCAATGACTGTCACCTTTATGTCAAAGAATTCAATCCGATTCTCAAATTCCCCACTAAGGGCTCGCCAAGTCAGTGGAACCTCCTTCTTGTTTGAAATGAGAATGGCACGTGGATGCTCCTGGGCCCTTGTCATGGCCTCAATAAAATTCTGGTGATCAAGTCGGATTGATAGAGGTGAGAGCTGTTTGACATAGAAAGTTTTCAATGCTTTTGCAGTCCATTCACCTGAGTACTGCACAGGTGACTTCTCTGCCAGCCCCCGTAATGGGTAGATGACAAGCTTGGGAGAGAAGCTACTCCCAAAGCTCACCCCTTGTTCTGCACACAATTGCTTTTCCCTTTGACAGTCAACTGCACCAACCTGCAGCCACAGATTTTGTCATGCTCCACTTGCCACAACACAAACCCTCTGCTGGAAAGTAAATGTCAATAGGATCTGTGAGATATCAATTCACAACTGAAACAGACAATAATACATCCACACTCCATCACACAAAACTCACCCTCATTAAGCCTTTAAAGTCTTCGGCAAATATAGTCAATACATCTGCCCGGTCACTAATCTCATGGGACATTGGCATGAAGAACAGGATGGCCCATGAGTACCGTGCTGTTTCCAACACTTGGGCCTTGAACTTCTTGGCATTCAGTTGCTCAACACCTTTGGGTAATTTCACAGGCTCCTGAGCAGGACCTCCTTGCCCCTTGGATTCCCCCCAAGACTGACGAAATGCATCTGGAAAGGAAGACCCAAATAAACCCTCAAACATTCTGCCCCTTGAATTTGATGAGGGGTCTTGCCTGTCATTTCCAAATGATGTCCACTGATTGAAGAGGTTCTGAGCCCAGCTAGGTCCAGATTCAGATTCACTCGAGCTCTTCTGCTTACTTGAGTGCTTTGCGTATTGGCCATCAGTGAAAAAGGTCTGCCAGCCTTGGGGACCCCCTCCTTGAGCTTCCTGTTTTGGAGCCCCATAAGAGAAAGTGAATGTCCTTTGGCCCCCTGGGCCCCCAAAACCAGATCCATAATTGCCACCTCCAAAATTACTGCCACCACCATAGGCACTGCTGCTGTGACCTCCTCCAAACCCAGGGCTAGGACTACCCTTTTCATCCCCAGTTAAGTCATACTGCTTCCTCTTCTCAGAATCTGATAGTACCTCATATGCTGTCAAATTCCAAAAGAAAGTAGCATATTAGGATACAATCCAAAGTCCAGAAATATAAGATCCAATGCTTCTTCCTGCAATTGGAAAGTGAACTGTGATACAACTCTGATTAGGTGTTTAAGACCTTTGAAGCTTGTGAGTGCAGAAAAACCCTAAACCCTAAACCTATCATTTCAAATTTTTGCAAGCACAACCATTTTCTGCTTGAAACTCCACGAGTATGTGCAACATGCAGAACCATGTAAAGTGTATGGGAATGACTACTCACCATTGCTAATTTCAGAAAACTTAGCTTCTGCATTTTTTGCCTTGTTCTTGTCAGGGTGATACTTCAGAGAGAGTCTGCTTGCAACCATACCCAACAAAATTACTGCCTTTGACTCAGTACTTGAACTTTCACAAGCTGGGAGCATGACAGTTTCATGTCATCTTCACCCTGAAAGAAACAAGTCAAGAAAGGCATCTTGACTCCCTGAACTACGAATGGAACCAGAGCAGTTTCTACCCCACTTGTGCACCAACCACAGAGCATCCTTTCTTATGAATCTTGAGGGACTCAAGCTATCAGTGCTTACAAGCAAAGTTCATCCAGAGTCAAAGACCAAAAGTCCATTGCATAGTACATCTGAACCAAAAGCTACATTCCTCATGAATAAGCTTATCAGTTCCACTGAGATTGCTGCCCTTTGGAACCATTCGTCATTTGCAAAATATAACCATTTCCTCGTTTGCAAAAATACACCCTAAAATTCCTTAAACTTCCTTATGAAAAACCAAAAGAAAAAATCATACTCACTTATGGAATGCTTTCTGAATTTCTCGGTCACTTGCATTTTTGTCAACACCTAGAATCTGCAACCACATACATAAGTAGCAGGCCCCCCCCCCCCCCAAAAAAAACGATCAGAGTTCCACAATTGGCATCTGAAGACCAATTGTTTTGTTGCAGAAATCCTAGACATCTTAATTGAGAGTTAGCCCTCAAAAGATCAAGTGAAGATCAATCCGCAGATGAGCCAATCTGCCAATTCTTGTTGAGGTAATATACTCTAGCCCTAGATCGTGCGCTGATGGCAGAAAGAAAAAAACACTACTGGAATTCTTGCATTTCTGAAACAGCAAAGCAATTGCAAAAACAGCGCAGGAAGGGGTTTTAAAAAAAAAAGCCGATTGATGTAGAAAAAAGTTATTGCCTTGTAGAGATCCTTGGCCTCCGCAACCGAAGAGACGAGAAGAAGAAGAAGAAGTAGGAGCAATGCCAATCCGGGCTGCAAACGTGACCTATGCGCCATGGCTATCAAACGCCACCACCTCTCGACACAACATGCCACCTCTTTTGAAACTCCCAACAACAGAAAAGGCAAATTTATACTATAGGGGGAAAAAAAAACACAAACCTCGAAAAATTCTCCTGCAATGAAAAGAAGCAAGAGCGACAACGAGATCGTAAACTAAAAATCACCGGATCAAACAAGGCCAAAAAATTATGGCATCAACAACAGAGGCAAAATCACGCGACAATAAGACGGGAAAACAAAACGAGAGAAGAAGAGGAAAAGGGGAAAATTAGGTCGCCGAGAAGACGATGATGGTCTGCCCGACGGATCTGCCCGTCATATTTTAATTCCTTCAATAAATTATTTTTAAAAACAAGGAATTTACGACAGAATATTCCTTTAAAATTTTAAAGGTAGCAATTACGCGGAAATTCGCCACCCAATTTTTTTTAAATCTCTGAAATTTTTAATAATTATATTATTATATTATTATTATATTATATTATATTATATTCCAATTTTTTATTTGATATCTTAAAAGTGTGAAATATTTTTAATTTGTAAGTTATTTGATATCTTAAAAGTGTGAAATATTTTTAATTTGTAAGTTACTTGATATCTTAAAAGTGTGAAATATTTTTAATTTGTAAGTTAAATTTTATACAAAACTATACATAACAATTAATGAATTCACGGTCTTCTGCCCGGACTTCTGCCCGGTCATGAAAATTGGATTTCTGCCCAGCTCCGAAAGAACGCATACATTCTACTTACATACACAGTTGAGGTGCCAAATTTGAGATGCCACAGAAAAAAATTTAGAATTTAGTAGCCTACATAAAAATGAATGAGGCCAGCGTCTCGCCACGTCAATTGACCACTAAAATTACGCCATGTGGAAAGAGTAACAAAAGGGGACCTCGAAATTTCACCCAATTGGACGCGGTCGGTCAGAGGTCGGTTTTTTCTTGGCCACTTCGCATTTTAATCGTTTTTACGTGAGTGAAAAGTGAAAACCGTTGTGTAGTTACTAGTGGGGGTAAACCCAGGAAGCAAAAAGACTCCACCAATGAGAAGCTCCGTAGACGAAACGGAGTAACGCTATTGGGCATTAACGCAGCGGTGACGGAGGTGTGGTAAAATAGTAAATTTTCGTGGTAATTTTTCCCCCAGGGAAGCCTGAAGCGTTCGTCGCAGCGTCGGGAAGAAGAAGAAGAAGACGCTCTTGTCGTCGCGCATTTTTGCTGCAGCGAACGCTCGATTTGGGATTTTTGTGAGTTGTTGCTCTTGTCGTTGCGATTCCTGTCCGTTTGGTGCTGTGCTTTAACGGCAAGCATAAAAAAACGGGGAATAAGGAAGTGGAGAAATCGCTATTTTGGACAAAAAAAAGTGTGGCCCGGGGTGGTGGTGTTGGTGGTGGTTGAAGGTATGTGTTGTTTTTCTTTTTTCCTTGTGCAGTTTCAAGTTTTGTTTTTCGAGCTTTAATAAATGGAAAGGAAAGATCTCAGGAGAACGTAGAGAAACAGAAGGGCTGGAGATTGGTTGAGATGAAGGAGGACGGATCTGATTTTTGTTTTGTTTGTTTGTTTGTTTGTCAAATGGTGCAATTTCGTGTTGAGAGAGAGAGAGAGAGAGAGAGAGACGGTCAGGTGGGGATGCGGGAGTCTTTTTGTTTAGGGTTAGAGGAAGACCTCGATGACGAGGTTTGGATCTGAGTACCTTTTGGTTTGCTGTTGCTCGTCTTATTTCGGGATTGCAGGTGCGACTTTTGAACGGAGTTTTTATTCCGATCAGACAAAGAGAGAGAGAGAGAATCGAAGACGTATTTCTTTCATCTGGAGCAGTGCTGATATTGTACATGCCAAGCTAGGAGGAAATTTCGCTTCCAGAGAAAGATAAGGAGAGAAAAACGGACGAAGAAAACGGGGGTGCAATCCGTGGACTCCAATTTTGGATGTGGTCTTCGCTCTAACGAGTTGTGTTCCCTGACGGCTATCGCACAATCTAGTTCAAGGAGGGTTGCAGCGGCACCAAGACTTGACTGGGAGAGCTTTTTGTCATCACAGGAAATCAAGTCCTTTTCTTTCAGGGAAAGAAAGAGTGCCGCCTCACTGTTGTTTCTTCTGAAAGTCCCCTTAGCAGCGTGTGAGGTCACCACCTCATTGTCTAAAAGCTCCAATGCGGATCATCAGCATCTTTCTGCTCCTGCTTCTGTTTACAGCCTCGGCTGTCTACAATGCTGCAGCAGGAAAAAGCTACTATGACATTCTCCAGATATCAAAATCAGCTACAGATGACCAAATCAAGCGGGCCTACCGCAAGCTGGCTCTGAAGTTTCACCCTGACAAAAACCCTGGCAACGAGGAGGCAACAAAAAAGTTTGCAGAGATCAACAATGCATATGAGGTTTTGGTGGACAGAGAGAAGCGGGGTATCTATGACCAGTATGGTGAGGAAGGTTTGAAGCAAAATGCTGCCAATGGTGGCAGGGGTGGTGGTGGTGGTGGCTTTGATATCTTTTCTCAGTTCTTTGGTGGTGGCATGCGGTTTGGGGATGATGAAGAAGAAGATAGGATTCCCAAGGGAGATGATGTTGTTGTTGAGATATATGCAACCTTGGAGGATCTTTATATGGGGAACTCATATAAGGTATGACTTCTTTATCGACCTTGATAGATTCTCTGATGGTTTGGTGTCATCTACTCTTGGAGTTGTTTGTGTTTTACATGAAGACTCTGAGACAGCATCAGGTGAAATCTCTGTCCTCCAGAAATTTAACTGCAGCTTGAATTTCTTGACCAAATCACTGTGTTTGCAATGCCAGGGTTCCCTAGTCTCTTGTAGAACAACCTCTGTAAACTGCTGTGATCTAATCGACTTGTTGTCACTTGTTGCTACTTTTGCACTCAGGCCTTATGGTTTGATTTGCAATTGTTTGGAAAGTGAGGTCTTGTGCAAGTTCAGCTGATCCATGAGCATGTGAAAGGCATGATATGTTACAACCAAATCCTGCTGGTAGTTTGTTTCTGCTAACAGAATGACCAAATTCATCCAGTTTTCATTTCTTCCACCTTGAACTGAAAGTTCTGCAAGTTGGAAGCTGTGCACGGGCTTGCCCATAAGAACATGCATTGGTTTGTTAGGTTCAATAGTGGCACTGACTAGCATTCGTATTTGTAAGTTGGGATCAGAGTCAGGAAATATTGGTTGCAGATGTCAGATCAGTTTTCAGTGATGCAGTATGTCTATGCTCTTCATGTCTCATTTCTAATGAACACATGAATGTGTCTTCCTATTCTTTCCAGAAATGTAGCAGAAACAGAGGCCTCAGATTACTATATACTTATCTATGGCTTCTGTTGGGAGCCCATGAAGTCAGGGGGGAGTCATGGCAGCTAGTCACTGCTATTCATGTGAAGTGATGATATTTTGTGAGTGAGCCTCATGAGTTTATGGCCACAGTCATTCTTGTCATGGTAGTTTTGGTTTTGCTGGAACTGACTTATTGGTTTCCTTATTGTTGTGTAGTTTTCTCTGCAATGTCATACATTTGCTCTTTATGTCTCTTGAGTGCTAGCCAATGCCATAATCTTCACATGGCTTCTTGGAACATGACAGAAACACACAGATTTTTGTAGAATTGTTTGCCTGGAATTTTGATCACAGCATTATACACTTCTCTACACCCACAATGGAAGTCAGTGGGGAGTAATGGCAGCCAGTCATGTCCTTTGTGATATAAGTGATGGTCTTTTCCTTTGTGAGTGACACTCACAAGGTTATGACTATACCTTTTCTTCTTGTGTTTTTTTTGGGTTGGGGTTTGGCTGCAGCTGAAAATACTGTTGCTCTAGTTGTTATTGTGGAGACATATTTGCCATCTCATATATTTGCTTTTGTGGCTGGAATCTGAATATGTAACATTGAGTGGGTTTGGTCTGGAGGGCCTTTTGGGCTCTTATCTCATGTTTTCTTCACACAAGGACAGTCCCTCACTCTCAAAAGCCAATGGACCCTATGTTAATGCTTGTGGGATCTTGCAATTTTCTGATATATGTGACATATGTGGCTTTTCAGATCTGGAGGGAGAAGAATGTGTTGAAGCCTGCTTCTGGAAAGCGTAAGTGCAACTGCAAGAACAAGGTCTCCCACCGACAAGTAGGGCCTGGGATGTATCAGCAGTATACACAACAGGTCTGTCAAGAGTGTCCTAATGTGAAGTTTGAGCGTGAAGGCCTGAGCATTGATGTCGACATTGAGAGAGGTATGCAGGATGGCCAGGAGATTGTTTTCTATGAGGATGGAGAGCCAATTATTGATGGAGAGCCTGGAGATTTAAAGTTTGTGATCCGTACACAACCACATGTACGCTTCCAGAGAGATGGCAACAACCTTCACACAACAGTGACAATCTCCTTGTTGGATGCTCTAGTGGGATTTAAAAAGGATATGAAGCACCTTGATGGGCACCTTGTGGCTGTTGGCACAAACAAAATCACAAAGCCTAAGGAGGTTAGACGCTTTCCTGGGGAAGGTATGCCTGTGTTTGAGAAAAATAAGAAGGGTGATCTCTTTGTTATGTTTGAGGTGGCATTCCCTTCTTCCTTGACAGACTCGCAAAAGAATGTCATTAAGCAGACACTAGGATCTTAGTGCAATTTTTACTGTTGTTACTGCGAGGCTTAGATTACATGAGCTTGTTTGGTAGAAACGTGATAAAGCAAGAATCTTGGGAACCAAGGCTCTATTTCTTGTTGCTTAAATCTTTTTGACCTGCCACTACAGTATCAAAAGCATTTGGAGCATTCCATGGGGTCAGAGAAGGTGCCTCTGTCTCTTGACCCATTGCTTTGAAATCTCAGGACACATTCTTTTGTGAGAAATGGTAACAACAAATTCATGGTTTGATTGTCAAGGGAGCTGTTCATTCAGCATTCAGCACAATATCAAAGGATCCTTTTAGAATGTTTGAACAGCAATTCAACATCTTGTCAAAATTGGTGGATTGTTATAATACAACCTATCGCAGTCTTCCTTGGGCTCATAGAGTGTTTCAACTTTCTCCTGTAGAGGACCTTATGGAATATACTAGAGTCTTGGAATTAACTTGGTTGCTAGAGCACCAGCCTTGAATAATAAAATGTTCTGTTTTGTATTGTTCTTTGATGTGCACATGAGCAGTAAACTGCATGGGTGGAGGGGGGAAGCAGTAAGAGAGGAAGGGCTCAATGGGGTTTGTTTTTTTGGTCAAGAGGTCTAAAGATAAGTTTTTCACTATGTATGGGTGCATCCATAGTCATTTAAATCGGGTCACTTGGTGGACAAACAATGAAGTTATCCCTTCCCGAAGGTCTTCCCAAAGGAAGGGGTCCACTAGGGTGGGCGTTCCCACCTTTACACCAACAACAATCTTATGAACTTCCTAGTTTGGGTGTTCCATCTCTTAGGTGTAAACATGATATTGTTGATGATCATCATCCTCTTATTTCCAACCAAGCAAATCTTGAGGTGTTTTGTCTTTTTTTTTTCGACCATGTCCTTCTAAGAGTTGGGAGCTCAATTGTGTTTTTGGTGGTTTCAATCCTCCTCTTAGCAAACCTAGTTGATGTAGTGTTCATCTCGGTCTTCTTCATCTTCCTTGCAAGAATCTGAACTACCAAAACCAAAATCTTCATTTGATCATCACCATTGTCATGCTTTTAAGGTTGCAAGAGCCTCCTTTTCACCTGATCGTCATGTTCATTAGTGCTTTGATGGAGTCCTCACTTAATTGTCACCATCATCATCTTGTGTAAATTGTTGGAGTTAAATCCTCACCTGATTGTCATGATCATCATGTTCATTGGGTTTTTGGTGCTTTCATGGTGGTCCTCTTTGATCATCACCATCATCATGTTGTATAAGTTGTTGCAAGAGTTGAATCCTCACCTGATTGTCATGATCATCATGTTCATTGGGTTTTTGGTGTTTTCATGGTGGTCCTCTTTGATCATCACCATTGTCATGTTATGTAAGTTGTTGCAAGAGCTAAATCCCTCACATCATTGTCATGACCATCATGTTCATTAGGTGTTTGGTGCTTTCATGGTGGTCTTCTTTGATCATCACCATCCTCTATAGATAACAAACAAATTTTTTTTTGTAAAAAACTCCCTTTTTTTTCTCTATTTGAAGAATGTAGATCCCTCCGTAAAAAAGAAAAAATTGATGGTTTTGTATCGTAATAATATACTGGAAAATCCGTATTCCGTTCAAAACTTATACATAAGAAAGCTATTGCTAATAAAGATCCGAGATTGTTATACTTTTTAGTGGACATAACTTGGATCCACAACTAATCATTAGGCGTTGTAAATTATAGAAGTTTACTTTTCATTTGATCATCATGTTTGTTGGTTGCAAAAAGACAAGATTTTGTCATGTTTAGGTGGTTGTTACATGGTTATTGTCTAAACTCTTCCTTTTAGCTTTGATGTAAACCCCCTTTTCATTTTGATCTCTATCATTTATATTCTTGGAATTTGACACCCCACCTTTTGTTTTGTTCATCTTTTTTTAAATATGAACTCCTCCTCATCTTGTTCATCTTCTTTAATATCCCACCCCTAGTCCCATTCATATTCCTACATTAAAGTTATCATCGTTTCCATCTAAAATGTGAATAGTTGTTTTAAAAACTTCATGTTCTAATTTTTTCATCCATGATCTTGGGATTGAATGGCCACATTTCTATATTCATTCTTGATGTTTTTTAAGGAACACCTTTTGTGAATACTAATTTTTAAAAAGAAAAAACAATCTTGAACATAAATGCAAAAATGGGTGTTTCATCCAAAGAAGGTCAACGAATTGCATGGGAAAATGATTTTTAATAGTCAATTTAAGCCCATACCTTCAACAAACATTTTCTACTACATATGGTCCTTTTGGGAAGGTTTTTTGGCAAAAAAAAAAAAAACAATTGCATTGTTAAATGTATTTGAATTTTTTTACAAGCTGTTTCTCCACTTCTCTTCTCACTAAATTGTTTATTTCCTTTTCAAACACTTTTGCAATAATAAAATCATTTGCATTCACTTTTTTTTTCAATGTTGTTATTCCATTTGTTGTATTGTATATGATTACACCTTTTTTTGCTTGAGTTTTAGGGTTACAAAACAAAATTGGACTATTGTAACAAAGAATACATCTTATGGTTTGTGGGCATTTCACATCAACATCCTTGTTATCATTCACACACAAAAAAACCCAACATAAAGAATTTATACTATGTGACTTCCACATTGTTCTTTGAATTTGCATTTTCTTTATGCTTTCTTTCATTGTTTTTTTTCATTTTCTAGGTTTTGGCTACCTTCAGTTTGAAGACCAAGGTTTATTTCATATTCTTCTTCCATTACATCATTCATAAACACTTCACATGCATTTTCACTTATCATATTTTCATTTTTAGAAGATTGAACCATTTTCAATTTTCAGAAGATAATGTAGATCTAACTAAGATGGGAAAAAAAAAAACCAAATAGATGTATGATAAACCAAAAGACCAAAACCTACCTTACAACTTAAATTGCAAGCATTTACAAAAAGAATTACAAATTATTCAAAAAAATTGTCAAATTTTTTTGGTAAGCATATGCAATTTATTTTCCTTTCTTTCTTACCACAAAAGAGCTTTGCCACATGCACAAAGCAATGTGAGGTGGTAGCATCTCACCATGGCACAAACAACGCAATGAACCAACATCATGAAAGGGGGTGTAAATGGCAATGGTGGGTATTTAGTAGTGAGAGGCATACAACAATGTGAAGGACCACACACTTGCCACTTGCAAGGTGGTGATGAGGATAATACTTTGCCAAAACACATGTAATAGGAATAATATCCAACAATGGAAATGATCAACAAAAAAAGAGTTTAGGTGGGTACATGGGAACAATGTGAAAGATTAGTAGCAACATTAGCAACACAACGAACCAACGTCACAACCAACAACACGATGAACTAGCACCAACACCAACAATGCAACAAACCAACTACACCAATAACACAATGAGCCAATTGCACCAACAATGTGACCAACTAACTACACTAACAATACAATGAACCAACAACAACATGACTAGCAATGTAATGAGACCAACAATGCAACGAATTAATAACAAGACCAACAACAAAATAAGTAATGTGACAAACTAATAGTAGTAGAAGTAACATAATAAACCAACAAGAATAGACATAATGCGATGAACCTTTAGCAATAAAAGTAACACAAAGAACCAACAGTAGCAGAACCAAACACGACGAACCAACAATGCGACAAACCAAAAATAGCAAAAGCAACTCGATGAACCACCAACACCAAAAACAACACGATGTATTTGCAATACTCATAATGTGATGAATTCATAGCACCAACAATGTGATGAACTCACAACACCAATAACACGATGAACCCATAACACCAACAACACAAATGAGCAACACAACGGAACAACGCAAAGAAGCAATGCAAAAAATCAATGCAAAGAATAACACAAGAAACAACACAAAGAATCAATGCAAAACAACTCTTTTTTAGAGTAGCTAACCCCAAAAGGATCTTTATATAGTGATTGTTGTTACCAACAGACTAACTTACTGTAAATACGAACCTAAACTCTAAACTAACCTAATCGATCTATTAGCCCTAATTTAACTACTGACATGGAAACTGGGTTTTGGTTCTGTCATAGAACCAACCCAGTTCTCAATTTTTTTTTGAAAAGGATAATCAATTATTAGTGGGATGAGAACTATCAATCTGATTCTTGAACCAGTTATAACCTTTGGTGAGAACCAATGTGAGAACCAAAGGTTCCAATGAGAACCACCCATCACAGGTGCATAGCAGCCTGGTAGGGTCCTCCCTACCAGTACTGATAATCCTTGTTGATTCAAGCTGAAGGCCTTCGTAACAGACCAACACTGATCAGCACCAGTGTTAACTGGTTACCCAATTTGGTGGGTTAGAACAGTTGGATCTTGTTCCATTTCATAAAATCCAAACCAAAATCAGGTCTGATTTTTGGAATGGGTTGTAGAATCAGAACCAGAATTGGAAACTTTTAAGAATTAGACCTCAAACCAAGTTTCCAGTTCTTATTTATGCGTGGAATCAGAACCAGAATTTTTAGGGGGAAAAAAAGTTTCCAAAAAAGAAAAGAACACTAGAAAATGGGGGCTAACTGGCAATTAGTTCACCAGTTCTGGTCTGGGTTTAAAACTCTTAATTTTCTCCTACTTTTTCCCCTCTTGGCAATGCCATTACAAGAAGAGTCATCCATTTGAGTTCAAAAATTGCATCATAAGATAAGAAGGTTCAATGTTCAGATTTATAAAGTACATGGTGTAGATTTACATTGTACACTCCGCATAGGAGAGACATGACTGATTTTCCACGTTTTTTGTAAACAATTTTGCCTTCGAGCAATTGATAACATCCTTTTCTAAGAATTGAAAAAAATGCGAGAACTGAAATTTATTGTGATCAGAATCAGACAAATTTTGCTCCCAATATCACACCTTGTCTCTCAAGAGTGCCAAATTGAGAGATTTTAATTTCTTTCGTCCTTAGAGAAATCAGACAGCAGTTGCAGCAGGAGTGCCATAGTCACCAGCTTTTGGTCCTACTCCATTGTTGTTGTTGTATGTTGGACCATATTTAGGACCCAAAATTCCTGAATGGAGAGACAACAAGTAGAGCAGCTGGAAGAATGACAAAATGATTGTGAAAGCTTCCAAAGTTTTCTGCAAAAGAAAAAAAACAAGACAAATAAAATTTAGCCACAGAATAAGAAGCAATTGAGCTGCAATAAAAATGTAATTGTGCTCCTCCAGAATAAAGAAGAAATTGAGAGCCACAGTCAAGAATTGGTTGAGTTTTAATCAAAGTCAACAAATTGCATGTATTGAACACAAAAGATTAGAGAAAAAATGTGAAGGCAAAACCCAAGCTCCTTGTGTGTGTGTGTGATTTGAATTTGCAACAATCCCAAACAAAACTGCAAGAGAAAAGACCTTGAGTTGCAAAGAAAATGAACAAACTCCTGCTGCAGTACAGGGTTTTTCAAGGATTTTATTCTTCCAGAGAATCTTGGTTCAGAAATTCAGACAAATGAAAGAAACAAAATTTACTGCCAGGGTTTGAAATTTCAGACAAATGAAGAAGCCAAAAAATCTCCTGAAAAGTTTCCCAAAGAATTTTCTTTTTATTTTCCAGAGCTTTGGGTTCACAGATTTTCAGACAAGCAAAAACAAACAAAAAAAAACAATCTGCAAATTCTTGGTTCACAGATTTTGTCACAAACAAAAAGAACATATCAGCAATCTGCAAAATTCACAAATGCATTACTTTCTAAGGGTGGGGTCTGTGTGTTCAAGGAAGGAGATTGAAAGAACATAAAACTCCCACAATCCCAAAACTGTTACATTTCCTTGAAAGACTTTTGCTTGAGCAAACAAACAACAGAGATTTATAGCAAGAAGAAAAAGAAACAACAAGACTGGAACCATTTAAAGAAGAAAGTGTGCTTGTGTTCTTTTTACCAAGGAAGAAAAGAAAGTAAAGGGGTGAATCTTCTGTTGGGAGTCTGAGGAAGAGGAGGAAGCTTACCAATTTCTTGCTGCGATAACCACCCACATGGATTTCCTTTGCTGCAAGTCTGCACAAGAAAGAAAGCAAGACAAAAGGTTTAGAAGAAATTCATGCAGAGAACTAAAGGAAATTGGACTTTGGGCTGCATGTGGCAACATGAGTATGATTTGAAGACAAATTGAGGATCTTGAATGGAGTTTTGTGTTTGTGTTTGTGTTTGTGTGTGTTTGTTTAGTTTTGGATTTTTTGTTTTGTTGTTGGTGTCATTTGTAGTGGTTGCATATGATTACCCCATGCCAAGAAGAATGAGGAGCCAGGCGATCAAGGCAGAAGCATGTGCAGCTGAAAGACTATCAGTGCGATACACACGGAGGTGATAGATGCCAGCTAAAATGGAAGCAAGTCCAACCACGGCAGCAATGATTGCCAATGGCAGGAAGAATTGCGTTGCTGCGTTACCTGCATGCAAACACCACCAACATTCATTTTTCCCACCCACAGTTAGAACTCTTGCAACAACTCTGAGAAGAACAACAACAAACAAACAAACAAACAAACAACAGAATCAATCACTACTAGTCCACAAGTCTAGCAGAATTCATGTTCTTTCTTAGCAACAAGTTGATGAATCTCGTAGGCTCGGAAACTTGCTTTTGAAGAGAAAATCATACCACCAATGTACTTGCCCTCAATGGATTTGTTGATAGCCCATCCTGCTAAGATAATGGAGATGAGATACAAGATGAAGTTGATGGCGGCCAGAGGTGCCGTCAACGCTCTTCCCACACCGAAGGCCATGTTGATGATGATGATGATGATGATGTCTAGATGGCTGATCTCGCAGCAGCAGACTCCTCTTCTGCACACCTGATCTCTGAACAAGGATCACAAGCTTGAAGCAGGCTGGAGCTAGTGATAGTAGTGGCGGTGGTGGAGCTCCTGCTCTTCTACGCAAAGACCAGGAGGAGGATTGCTGTGTCTGACCAGTGTGATACAACTACTTATAAGAAGGAAATCGTCTCACCTACTCTTCTTGGGTCCCACTCTAATGCTTTGCACATGGCAGTATGAGAAAGGTCGAAATGGGATCAGGTTGTTGACAGCAACATCCGCTCAGAAGAATTCTCCAGAATTCAGCTCCTACAAATTCCTCCTAAACCCAGAGGAATTTAGGGAACCCTAAACCCTACTGCTGCTGAGCTGCTGGGGCCCATGAAAGGTGATAAGCCCCAACAAATAAAAGACAAAGGAACAAGAAGAACAAGAAAGGGAGTAGGGTATTCAGGAAGAAAGGAAAAAGAAGTGTTGTATCCAGCTATTACAAAACTGCTCACCAACCACAAACTCACATGTGTTGACTGAGTTGTTGCATCAATTGCACCACACCCACACCCACAAAAAGAAAATCCGTTCAACTCAATTGCATCACCTTCCATACCCACAAAAGAAAATCCGTTCAGAGATTAGAAAATCCGTTCGACTCAATTGCATCACCTTCCATACCCACAAAAGAAATCCGTTCAGAGATTTGGGTTCGTGCAAGACATCATCAGTAGGCCGGAAAAGGAAGGAAAGAAAAAAAAGAAACCCCATTTCTTGGAATGAAGCAAAGGACACAAATTTACAGCAGACGGCGTGGGCGGCATTGAGACACATGTATGCGTACGCTTGGAGATGGCACTCCGTTTGTCTAATTCTCTTTAAAGCAAAAGCTATTTGTCTTTTTCTTCGTCGATTCTGTCGTCCGATTGTGCTTTTCTGGTAATCATCCGCTGCTTTATCTAATCCAGCACGTTTCCTCAAACAAAGGAATTTTGTAAAAGTCTTCCGCAAATCCAAATCGCCCCAGGTTCGTCTGAGTACGCAGAATCTATGATCAGTTGGAACATCCTAGGGTTTCGGGTTTAGATTGGAACATCCTAGGGTTTAGGGTTTAGATTGGAACATCCTAGGGTGTAGGGTTTAGATTGGAACATCCTAGGGTGTAGGGTTTGGATTGGAACATCCTAGGGTTTAGGGTTTAGATTGGAACATCCTAGGGTTCAGGGTTTGGATTGGAACATCCGAGGGTTCAGGGTTTAGATTGGAACATCGTAGGGTTTAGGGTTTAGGTTGGAACATTCTAGAGTTTAGGGTTTTATGTATTTCACTATCAAAGTAAAACCTCCAATTATCAATTTGATTGATTATCTTTTGGGCCAATTATCAATTTACTTTATTACCTTTTGGGTAATAATAGCTAGGTATGCATAAAGGTTGATTCTCAAATACCCACCTTTAGAAGCATTGACCGTACCTACTACTCTAGGTAAGGTAGTCTTATATAGGGTTTCTTTTTTCTTTTCTTTTTTTCACTTTTTTTTTTAATAATCATATACATGTTTAGGGCTTTTTAATTGATAATCCAATTTATAAAATTCCAATGATTTGGGTAGGTTGTTAAAAATTTGAATTCTCAATGCCTAGTTGGTAGGTTATCTACCATTATTTGAATAATCAATAGTAATTGGGTTGATAATTTGGGGTTTTCTCAATAACCTAACATGGTAAATACTAGTTCTAAGCTCATGGTTACAAAGTTATAATGTTAGTTAAATAATGTTATAGGGTTGTAACACCACTATAGTTACAAGGTTATAACATTAATTGAATATTGTTATAAGGTTGTAATACCATGCTATAGGGTTGTTTACATTGCAATTATGCAGTACAATCTTAATTTTGTATTGTGACAACACTTTTACCACTATGATTATAATTTTATAACGTTGTAACATGAAAATTATAACATTAGAAAGATATCACAATATAATTATAATGTTGAAAAGGGATGTTTTAACAGAAGAATTATGTTAATCTTAGAAGGATGTAACATATCAAAGGCTTGCAACAATATCATTCATTATATTATTACAAGGCTCGTAACACTGTGTTAGAGGGTTGTAGCATTATAATAATATTGTTATAAGGCTTGAACATTGTGTTACATGTTGTAACATGTTACATTACAAGGTTATAACATTGTAGTTATAATATTTTATGAATGCGAAAAAAAAATAACAATTACCTATTCACAATCAAATTTCTCAAAGAGAAACAACCTCCATTGAAGACTTTGAAACATGAAGCTTTCTACCAAAATTGAAAAAAACTTCATTTTCAATCTAATGCAATTTCACCCTGATGTTCTAAAAAATCCTAGCTACATCTTAAGATTCAATGGAACTTTACGATTTCTCCCAAGAAAAATTTGACATGCATGTATAAAATTTGAATGTTCTCAAATCAATGAAGAATTGGGCTTACTTTTTAAGCTCAATTCCAACCTCCTTATCAAGCTTTCAATAGTTGGTAACTTTCTTTTAGTATTTTGATACCTACTATAATCAAATCACTTTTTCTAGTTATGCAAGATTTGTGCATAAAATAAATGAAACAACTCTAGATCTTTTATGTTTCACAAATCAAATTCTTGTTTAAATGTTTTCTACTTTTTAAAATGACAACCATGGTTTGATTATGTTTGCATACTAATGGTGGGATTGTGACACTTCAATGGACAATTGCTTTACTTTGTTGCAACCTTATAATTACAATGTTTCCTTTACACATTTTCATAAATGTGAAACCAAATTTTCACATTTAGTGAACCACTACACAATACAAAATACACTTTAATGCATATAAAAATTATTGGTGTTTTTAAAAAATCTGAGAAAAACACATAAACTATGCATTCATTACTAAGCATGTAAAAAAACACATTTTTTGAATTAATCTCATTTAAATGCATTGAATTTTAAAATGGTCTTAGATTTAATTGATGTATATCAATACCATTCACCATAAAGAAAAATTCAACCAAAAATACCACTCACAACCCTAATTTTGGAATATATATGCAATATTCAAAATTTGTGTCATTTGTTATTTTATCACAAATATATTTCATAGGTTCAAGTTTTTCAATGTTTGTTAGATATTAAAAATAATTGATTAGTTTAAATTAAAAATTAATGAAGTATATATTTAAATAATAATAATAATCCAAGATGTCATGTTTGTACATTACCAAAAAAATACTTACAAAAAAATTGTACTTGTGATTATAATTTTGGGGGGACTTAGTGTGCTTTAACCCTAATCCTTATTAAGGTATTGACATGATTTCAATTTTCTTGTTTGGTCCATGGGGGTGCTTTGAATACACAAATGTAGTTGTCATTTACATAAATTAGGATTGACACATTATGTATGATTTCAGCAATTCAAATTTGAGGTTATAAACATATGTTTCCATCTCATAATATGTCATGCAAATCTATTGCATATTCAAATTATTTGAATGACATGTATTTTGAAATTATTGTCTCTAATGACAAGCTTAATAAGATACAATTATCACCTAACATTACAAAATAATATTTGTATTCCCAATTTCTATCCCCAAGAATTGGGACTTGTAGTGCAAAGACCATGGAAAATTTGTCATATGAAGAGTTGTTTGTTAATAATATGTGGAAGTCTCCCTAACATTGAAATTCCCTCAATTGTGCGGGAAGGCAAGGAATAATGGTTAAGCATATCTATTGTGTGATGTGAAACCTTGATTAATTTTTTTCAATTTTTAGCCCCATTAATGTCTTAAAAAAACTATGTGTCATGATCAACATTTTTGCCACCAAGAAGGTGGAAGGAGGGAGCACAAAAGGAAGGGCAAATTGGAGCAAGCTTATTATGTTTGACTCAAGGTTTTCATTGGGGTTTTACTTTTTATGGTCATAAAAAAGGTACCACATAATAGATTACATTGGTCAAAGTTTGTTGACAATTTTTGCACTCCTACCATTGCAAATTATATGATTAGGAGGAGGTTTGAGGTCATTCTTAAACACATTCATTTAATTGATAACAACTTAGTTGTCATAGATAAAAATGATCCTTCTCATAACAAAATTGCAATGACTAGGTGGTTAATTGAAGCATGTAATGAGTTGTGTGGGTAATTATGGAATTCAAAAGAAAAAATTATGTGTGCATGAAATGATGGTCAAATGCAATGGGAAACATTCACCCATCTAGCAATACATGAAATTTAAACCATGTCAATATGGAATGAAGATTTGTTAAACTTGGTTAATGTCAAGTTCAAGTAGGTGTAGAAAATGGAAGTGGATTGTGGTGTAGGTCATGAGGATGTTGAACATTCAATTAGATACAAGATTGTCTAAAGTTGATGGACGTGTATAAGAAAACGACTCACATCATTGCATATGATAACTTTTTTAATTTTTTTTTCTAGCCCTACATTGTTTTGGGATCTTTGGAAGGTTGGGGTGCATGCCACATGGACTTGCATTACTAATTGGAATAGCTAGCCTAGTGCTTTAACCATTGATCTAAAGAAAGGATCAAGAGGACAACTTTGGTATTACATGAATACTTTAATTGAGCATGATGTAGTTTCTTGGTTTGATAATAGATTGGTTTCCATTTTGTCCATTGCTTTCAATCCCAGTAATCTTATAGGCTGCACATTTGCCATTTGGTGGCATTTAATTGATCCATTTGAAACCCCAACCAACCCAATGTTAATGCATTACCAAAAGCACATGCAGAAAGTTGATGTCCAAGATCAACTTTGTGATAATTCTACCTTGTTAAGGTGGGATCACAAACTATGGCATTGGATAATGTTCCATGCCATAGATACTACCATGTGAACTCCTCCTACATTATGTAGGAGGCACCTATGACTCACCTTAACAAGTTTGTAGAAGCAATGTTACACTTGAAGTTCAATGTGATTTTGGCATCGGTTCTCATCAATTGAAGCACTCTTCTTATTCCATAATAATCATGATGGTAATAATTTATTAACTCAATCTTGTAAAGTTGCATTATCTTATGTAGGGGATTGGGTGTTCTAGGAGAAGAAGGTTATGTTTAGTGTATAAAAATAAATCAAATTGATATTATCCATCATGTGAAGATGTTACAATATATTTGATTGTTTTCTTTGTGAAATTACATAACACATCTACATAAATTGTATGTTGGATTTTTTTTACACAAATTGTATGTTACTTTAATGGGAGAAGGGGGGATCCACACTATGATTGGTTGGCATTCATATTCAACTATAAAAACTAATGGTATTTGGTTTATCTTTTTTTTTCCTCTATAGTTCATATTAAGGTTGAAAGAAAGGAATAAACTTTATTGGGCAACTTTGGAGCTTTTTTTATTTGGATTTTTAGGTGTTTTATTGGTGTCAATTTGAAACTTGAATTTATGGATTGGCTAATTGGGTTGGCTAATTATCCAAACTTGTTAGTTTGCAATTTGAAAAATGCACTTTGGTATGGACTTTGAAACCACTTGATAACCCAATGGAAACTTGGATTTTGGGATGTGAGGTTGAGAACTTTGATTTGAAACTTCAATGAATGATTATTGGTTTAGCAATTTGTTGACGAGTGGCAATTTTACTAACTCAAGTTGATTTAATTGGATTTTGAAATCTAGTGTGACAAATTGATTTGGGGCTTTAGATGTATGGACAATCACAATCAAAATCAAAATTTAGTAATTGATTGATAGAATTTTTAAAGTGTGAAATTGCACAAAATTTAGAAGTGAAAATGCAAAATGAGAAATGAAAATGAAAAAAAAATAAAAAAGTTATGAATTGAAAACCCAAATTTTATTTTATTTTTTGATATTTTCAAAATCAAGAGCAAAAAAACTTTGTGATGTGCTAAACAATCAATTAGTAGAATTATTAATGAAAGATGAGGCATTTCAAAACTTTTTCTTCTTCTTCTTCTTTCGTTGTTCGTTGAACATCTTTCCATATTCCAATAATAAAAGAATATTTCATATTTAATTCATTTGCAAATGATCCACGCACAAACCAAAAAGAAAGAAAGAAAGAAAGGCAAAAAAAAACAAAAACAAAGGTCCCAATTGGATTCCCAACATGTTCCCCAAGTTTTCACGCTTTACCCCCATTATCTTTGCCATTAGGTAATGGGTCAAAAACAAGCTCACCTATAAATCGAATATTCAAAAGTTTTCAAAAAAAATTATCGTATTGTGAACCAATAAATAAAAAATGGTTGCTTGCAAAACATTTTTATTTGTTCTTTACCATTATTGAACCTCTTTCCATCTTTACTCATTAGAAAAAGGACTCAAGTACAAACCCCCCCAAAAAATAATTACGAACAAATAAAAAAGATGCTACAATATATCACTTGTAATATACTCATTTTGCATGTTTACATTAATTCAAATACTCCAAAATATAATTTAATACTCCAAAAAAAAATTTAAAAATAAAATAAAATAAATATATATATATATATATAAGGACATATATCTTTCTAGGGTGACGAACCTTTCTAAATAATAAAAAAATATTTTGCTTGTGAGGAATGAAGCCCATAAAACTTAGCAAATGAATACGTGGAATTTGTTTTTGCCTAGGGAAGTTTTATTGAAAACAAAAGCCCCCCCCCCCCCCCCCCCAAATCTTTGAAGGGTTTTTTAGGGTTAAAAAAGGCCGACCCACAAGTTTTAAAGAATTAATCGCATGATTATAAGATATAATTGAAGGGTTAAAAAAAGGTCGACCCACAAGTTTTAAGAATTAAGAATTAATTGCATGATTTTAAGATAGAATTGAAGGTTAACAAAGCCCAACCCACAAGCTTTTAAGAATTAACTACTAGTGGTGTGTGTGTGCACCCCCTTCCGATGATGCACGCCGCCGCCTGGTACGTCAACGAAATGAGACGCCGCCCCCCAAAACTTCTGCCACCTTTGCTGTTGCTCGACACAGAAGTAACGTCGTCAGATACCAACAAAGAAGAAGCAAAAGGACGAAACGACAAAGTAGGGCGACCACCACCAGGGCGAAGCGAAACCAAGGAAGAGGGAGAAGAAGAAGAAGAATAAGAAGAAGGTACAGTGGGAGCAGCTTCCATACTTTCACCAACCAAAACTTATTGCTACTACTGGCTATATCTCTTTCCTCACACTCTGTCTCTTGCTTCTGTACGTTTTTTGTCCACTCTCTCTAGTTCTCTCTCTCTCTCTCTCTCTCTGTGTCTCTGTGGAGCTCGCGCGATAGTGTCTTCGCAGACACGAAAGTGCGTGCGAGAAGACGAAAGAGAGAGGAGACTTGTGAGCGCCAAACCCTAAAAAAGGTGGGAACAAAGTGCGGTCAACAACCCTAAAAAGCCACTTTTGAGGCCATTATGGTTTGTGGAGTAACTTATAAACGCCACTTATCAGTACTACTTAACTTACACCTCCTTCATATCTATCTCCACATCACTTGGGCCAGAAGTGAACCTCGAGCCATCAGTGCATAATCCACTGGAAGCCCCTTTGTTATGACTTAGTCATGAATGGATGGATGAACCCTAACATGTCATCCATTGGAAGCCTCACATTATGACTCATACATGAATGGATGGATGAAACCCTAACCTGTCATCCATTAGAAGCCCCACATTATCACTCATTCATGAATGGATGGATGAAACCCTAACATGTCATCCATTAGAAGCCCCTTATTATGGCTCAGTCATGAATGGATGGATTGAACCCCTAAACTGTCATCCATTGGAAACCCCACATTATGACTCATTCATGGGTACTCGTGACAGTCGGACATAATCCGCCCGTGCCTTGCTAATATACTACTGCCTACTGTTCGTCGCGACTTTCTTCTTTTGTTGTTGCCGTTGTGTTCTTACATAGCAAAATTTGTCTCTTAGGACCTGAGTTTCAGGACCTCGATAAACAAACATTGGTTTTCAACATCTCGACAGACGCACGCACACATCAAACGAAATTATATAATCTCAAGACCTGGGTTTCAAGACCTTGATATTTGACTATCAAAATCTGGGTTTCAGGACTTCGATAAATAGACACTGAGTTTCAACACCTTGATAAACGGACATTGATTTTCAACATCTCGACAGACGCACGCACACATCAAGCGAAATTATAAAACTTGAGTTTCAGAACCTCGATATTTGACTTTTAGAACCTGAGTTTCAAAACCTCGATAAACGGACACTGAGTCTCAGCACCTCGACAAACGTACACACATACGCAACAAGCGAAATTATATATAAGATTACATGATTATAAGATATAATTGAATGATTATCAAGTGAGGGATGTTTGCTCACCCATGGTTTGTTTGGTGATGGGTTTTTTCTACTTTAGTTTAGAGTCTAGGGTCTAAGGTAGGCTTTAAGGTTGAGAAAGATAATCAAAATTCGGGGACCTCAAATTATAAGGACTTCAAGACGTGGGAACCTCGAAAAGCACTTCGAAATTAAGGGATCTCGTAATAAATTCCAGGGACCTGGAAATAAAAGTCCAGGGATCTGGAAAGGGACCTGGAACTAAACTCCTGGCACCTGGAAAAGGGACCTCGAATTGAAGGGACCTCGACAGTCCGTCACGAGGAGAGGGACGCGCATGCGCGCCATTCCCAATTACAAAATTTTGCGAAGAGTTGCAGACGAGAATCGCAAGCGCTCGCGGTAATTTTGCAGTTCGCGCGACACCATTGCTATTGCGACGATGAATAGGGTTTTGAGGGAGTGACTCTGAGAGAGAGAAAGAGAGAGAGAGCGCTTGCTGTTGCTGTTTTTTTTAGCGGGGATTTTTTCATAATGCACAGGCAAGCGATGCTGGTGTCGCTCTCCTTGTCCCCTGCCAGTGCTGCCGCTGCGACACACAACAAGCACTGGGCTTTCCTGGTACAGATTCCAAGCTCCTGGTTCCCTTTTTTTTCTGGTTCCGAGTTTGTTTTTGGTTTTTTTCTGGTTTTGGCTTCATTTTTTGTTCTGTCTGGATTGCTAGCCGAGTCTCTTATGGCGCATTGCCGTATTGCGACTGGTTGTAAGACCAAACCAGCGTCTAGGTTTTTTTTTTTTTTTTTTCCCACCTGATTGCTAGAGGTTGATTGATGCAGGAAGAGATCGATGCCCCACGGTGGGTTGACTTGACCGTTGAGGCTGCACTAGTTGGAACAGTAGGGTAAGTTTTTTTGATTTGCCTTTTGGAAACTGTGGTTTGTAACACCAGGAACTTTTTTAGACACTGAAGTTGATAGCCGCGGGTGTGTTTTTTATTCTGGAATTTGGTTTTTGGGGTTTGATTGCAGGGATGATCCCTGGTTCTATCGCAGTCATCCGTAAGTTCCTTTTGTCCCCTCTTCACATTCTTGAAGGGATTTAATCTTGGTGTCTTCTCAGATTGCTTTGGATTTTATCTTCCTACAGCCCTTATGGAGATCTGAATTGCTTAGTGTTTCTTTTTTTCTGATTTAAAACAAAATTCTCACCACCTACATATGGCAGGCACCATGAAGTGCCACTCAAAGAGCTCAACAGTGTGCAGCCAGAAAATGGAAAAAAGGACTGCGGCAAAAAGAGTGGGAGGTTGCAGATTGAGAGGAAAAAGAGCAGTATATCAAAAAAACAGCAGGCATTGCAAACTTTCAACGGTTTTCCTGAAAATTTGGCCAGTGAGTCAGAGGCTGAGAGACCTGTTGTTGTTAAGGTGGCTAGCCATGGCCAGCTATGGGCCAGAAATCAAGTCAGATGTGCTCAACCTCAAAGTTTTGAGCATTATCATGACATGGATGTGGCGAGGTAATGCCTTCTTCATTCAGTCTACCATGTCTTGTGACAGACATGAGTGAATGGCTCTTCTGGATGAGTTTGTGTTGTAGCTTATAACCTCTTTGTTGGTGTAGGAGAGTACATGGTGACTGTTGGTTTAGTTGGTTGCCTAAAGTCTTTGTGATGGTCACTATGAACTGTTTAGAACTGCAAGGTTCTATGAGTTATCATTGAGCAAATGTGCAGTTAGGTCCTGTCTAGGAACAATTTTCTGTGGGTATTGTCATCCACTCATTTAGGTCTTTCCCACAAAGATTCTGTTTCCTCTTCCCTGTATTGTTCACTTTGAATCAATTACTCTGTGTCTCAGCTTGAAAGACTGCTGTGCAAGACCCATTAGTTGATCACGTAGCACCTTGTGTGAACTGAACTTGGCAGGTTATCCATGGAGGAAGCCTGTGCACCTGCTTTGGAATCAGAGTCTCTGATAAATGAAGAAGATGCCAAGGAGCTGCCTCCCCTTTCCCTGGATATATCACCAGTTTTCTGCAAGTCAGCTGACAGACTGTTGGAGTCAAAGCAGATACCATCTTTATCCCCTTCTGCCTTCGGGGGTGCAGCTAGAAGTGTTGTGTCCCAATTGGAAGGGCAACAAGTAGAGCTTCCACGATTGAATGATGGAAGGAGGTTGCGTAAGAGCTTAGGATCAGCAATGCGAGTAAAGCTTGATGATGGTTTGAATTCCTCTGTTGCAGTAGGGTGTGGAGTGGTTCCCTTACCCAGGAGTGGTTCAACAGGTGGAGATGCTGGTTTTGGCACTACAGCTGTTGCCAAAGCCATCAGGTTGGGACTTGGAACAAGAGTTGATATTAACAAGGGAAAAACCAGGGAGGTAGGCTGTGTTGATACTGAATCAAACTTGGAGTTGTGCAGTTTAGGACCTGATCTAGTATTGAATGCAGACAAGATCAGAATTAGAGCAGGTCTACTGGTTGAAGAGCCCGAGAGAGTGGAGTCAGAGACCAATCCTTCAAGTTTGGAGCAGAGCTGCTCCATGAATGGCAATTCTGGAGCAAGCGACAATTTGGAGTCTAGAAGTTTTTGTGATGGAGGAGCACTATCCACCAGGTTGGGTGTAAATTCATCTGTACATGCCTTTGATGACATTCGGAGAATGCGGAAGAGCTGGGGCTCTGCTCTCCGTGTTAAAATAAGTGAGGACCTTGAGGCTTTCGCCGGTGAAGTTGGGTCAAACATTGAATCTGGGACAAATAAGATCAAAAGCAGGGACGTGATATTGGATTCACTATCCCCTCTGTCTGAGAAAAGCTCCTCAGGAGCTCCTCCTGTTGAAATCAAGAAGGAAAAGAATGCAGTGCTAGATTCACAAGGGCCATTACAGGATGAAGTAGTCCATATGAAGCCAGAGGTTGCAAGAGTTTCAAAGGGTTTATTAGCAGGTGCATGTACCCAAACTGCAACTGTCAAGAGTATTTTTGGTTCCTGTGAAGGACAACCCAGCAAAAGGATAAGAGAGAAGCCTTCAACCAATGGATTTCCTTCAACCCCAATCATCGTTGTGTCAGCGAATGCTAGGCAATCCATGTCTCTTGGATATTTGGAGAAAGGGACTGACAACAAAATGAAAAGTTCCAATTGTAGCGGATCTGTCCAACAGAATCACCCAGTCAGAGCCAGCTCAGTTTGTCAACCTGCTGAAATACTGAGCAGAGTTCGTTCCTCCAAGGTTGGAAAAGAGAATTCCACTGTACAGTCACCATCAAAGTCAAAGGTCAATACAGGTAGTATTGTCCTCTATTTTGGTTTGCATCCAACTTGAAGAGGTCATTAGGAATCCATGGGTCATGGCCATGCAAAAGCTACAAGTTCATGTCCTCTTCTTGAACCCTTGTTATAGTGTTCAAGTTTGACTAGTTAATAACTGGTAGGTCAGCAGCATCTCTTATACACCCTTGGTGGGTTTAATGGTAATTGCAGGACTAGTTCTGGAGAACAAGACTCTTCAATCTGTATTGAGAATGAGCATGCCAAGCTTTGCAGCTGGTGCAGTTTCAAGGCAAGCTGTTGGTGCAGGACTATCGAACAAATCCAACACCATTTTGGAGAGAAGCGGAGAGGTTCAAGTGCCAGTGACCAGCCAGTTAGGTTCCAGAAAAAGCTGTGTGTCCAATCAAAGAAAGAGTGTAGGACATCATAAAAGCCCTAGCAAGAGAATGCCAGTCACGGTACACAACTGCACACATTTGTTTCTATGTGTTTGATCCTTTGATGAAATGCAATTTTTCTAGTGGTCTTGAGAGGTCTGTAGCTGGGTGTGATTGCTGGTAACACATTTAATGTCCAACATTTATACTTTTTACCAACTGCTAGGATTAGTCATGACTGAAGACCTCTTGCACATGTTCTCTGAACATGAAATTTTGTTACCCAAAGTGGGGCTTTTCATACCTTTAGTGCTGATGTCTGCACAATGGTCTGTGTTTTGTGTGCAGGATGCCTCAAGCAGGACTCAGCAATCCAATGGGCCATCTGCTATGCGAGCAAGTGTGCCTACATTCTCTTCAGCAATCCTCAAGCAGACATGCAAGTCTCTACACAATGCTGGAGCTTCTTCTATACATGATGGGAAAAAATCAAGCAAACATGGAGATGACAATGATATTGCAGCCCTGATTGCTGAGGTATTTCTAACTTGTAGCTGTTCCCTGAACCTCTGTAAACCAGCAGGGTGACATTGTATGAGAATTTGATATGATACAACTAGAGTTTTCTAAGGAGGATTTGTTGTTGCAATTTTTTTTGCAGAGGACATATATGCAAGTTCAAGTTATCATTCTGACCATGTTTTCTTGATGGATTGTCTGTAGCACAACCGCAAGTTTCGCCCAATTCCAAAGTATGAGCCCAGGCTTCACTCTATCAAAGCCATCAGAGAGGTCAGTATCTCACATGTTAAATGGTGTTTGAATCTGCAGCCTCTGGTCAGAGCATCTGTGTCTCATGTGTGGGGATTTTGTAATGACTCTGTTGCCAGCAGAGACTTTGGATCTGTATGAGTTTTCTTGTAGCAGATCAACAGGCCAACAAAAAGCATGCACTGGTTAGCAAATGATTAGGGTCCAGCTCACAAGAATTGTGTAACCTCACCTACAATCTCTCAATTTTGCAGCGAGGAATATAGCAAACATAATGCAACAGTCCTGGAATTGTAGACATGTTTGCCTCTCAACTGCATAACTCCCTTGAATGCTAATTTAAGGTCTGTCATCTCCTGCTCACTATTTGCTAGTATCCTGCCTCTCAAGACACTTGAAATGGTTCTTTGACAAACTGCAATTGTGTGGTTGGTGCTGTGTGACAGTGGGAACGGATAACAGGCCAGTTGTATTATAACTTGCAACCAGCAGAGAGGGAGAAAGTAAATGACGAGATTTCTGCACTAAAGCACATGCAATGACCATTGCCTCCCTCCTCTCGTTATGTGCAGGACTTGCAGGGCCTCATCCTCATGAGACAAGATTTTGGATGTTCACTGTGCAATACTGAGAAATAACAGAGAAGGCTACTACTAATTCTGCAACAACTGAATTGGCACATTATTGTCTTGTTGACTTTCCTTGAGTGGGTCATGTTTTGTGTTCTCCCCATACAAATGAATTCAGATAGAGATTTGGTAATGCTCAAACAGTTGAGCAAAATAGCAGTTGAGCAAAACATTATTGCTCATCTATTTTGCTCAGTGGTTTGCATGTTTTTTAAATGACAATATTTAGGGTTCTGGTGTGTCACTTTAATAACCATTTGAGCTGGGAAAATTGTCAGGCATCCATTCCGTCATGATCCAGGTTATGGGAAAGGAAAGCAAACCAAAGGAAAATCAAAAGCGAGCATCCATTGGGCACATAGATTCCAAGTGAGTTCTCAACTCCTACAGTGCAACCTTGTATACCACATTTGACTTCAACTGTGGAGGAATAGGTATTTTCCTCTGAGGATGAACTCATAAGAAAAGTCCATAGTGCACAAAGGAGTTGTGGTGCAGTCTGGCCTTCACAAATTTTCTAGTAATGGCCATTGCTCTTCACAATCTATCCATTGTAATTTGTGTACAGATTAGCTGTTATTTTTCTATATACTTAGGGGTGCCTTTGCCTTCATTCTAGTGTCCAGTTGCTTCAGTTAGGCATTCATGCAAACTTTTCCAAGTTCATTTCCCTCAGCCTCCAATATAATGATCTGAACATAACTAGTTCCATTTTTAGAGTAACAGAGTAAAAATGATTTGAAGGTTTTTTGTTTGTTGCCTCTGCTTGTTTGTAAGGGGGAGAAACTATGGAATTATGTAGTTTTCATTTGGTCCCTAACTGAACCCTGAAACCCTTTTTCCTTCAAAGATATGGGTTTTAGGGTTTTGGAATAAAGTTCCATGAGCAACTCTAAAATGCAGAACTGGTGCTTGAAATCATGAGCACTCAGATCACATCCAAAATCAGGAATTCCTTCATGCACCTGATAGTGTCATTTTCCCCTTGTTTGAATGATCATTCACACCTCTAATGCCAGGAGGAGGCAATATCAGTTCAGTCAACTGGGAGAAGGAAATATGTTGTTACAGTGCTGAGCTTTCACCAGATGGTAATATGTCTCATCTGAATTGTGCAAAACTGTATTTTGAAAATTTGATGCATTTGGTCAAAACATTCTAAGATTTTCATGTGTGTATTTTCTATGGATATTGTTTTAAGTGTATGTATTAGTATTGGGTGTTTGATTATTATGAATACGATCTATTCATGTTCATCTTTAATTCTATGATTTATTAATGGTTTATTCTGGCTCTGATGATTGGTCTTATGTGTTAGAAGGATTGGAATCAGCTGCAAATTTTTTGAATGTGACCAAAGCAAAATATTTGTTAAGACTCCAACTCCTACAATTGTGTGTTCATGTGGACTCGGTTGTTAAAAGTAAAAACATCTCTACAGACACCTCATATGTGTATTTTTATTGCCAGTTTCATTTTGTCACCGTTATGTTTCTTGATATTGTATTACATAAGTATATGTGTATTTCCTTTACTATTATTCTTATCTCTTTCTGACATTTTCAAAATGAAGTCCAAATTAAAATTTAAATATTTACTTAATTATTAGAGTACATTCCATAAATCCAGAACTTTTTCTTAAGCCACATTGTTCTAGTACATCTATTGGTGTTTATATATATTATTAAGTGTTGAGAGCCTTGAAGGTGTATTATACATGAAAAAAATTTAAACCATTATTTTACATTGTTTTCAATCTCGTTGAATTTTGTATGCTTGAATGGTATATTAAAATTATCTGTAAAGTTAACCCTTGTGTGCGTTTGCATTTGAGTCTCCTTTTTCCCTCTCTGATCCTCTCTTGAGCTATTGGGGACTAACATTCCAAATTGTGTATTAAAAGGCTTTCTTTAATCATCTTCTGGTTAGCTCACATTTATAAATATTAAACAAGTGTTAAATTGTTGTTATCACGCCATTGCTCACATATACACACGTAACTTGGTAGATAGATGAGGTGTATCACTTTTATGATAGATTAACATTGTGTTTAACAATTTGTGATAGTGTGGTGATAGGGCTAGGCATAATGATCAAATTTATTCAATTCTTAAAAATTGTTTGTTCTATTGTGGGTCTTACGATGGCATGAGGTTTTGGGTAGTGAGGTTTTGGGTAGTGTTGTATAGGAAGTGTATATCAACCTATCTTTCTTTTAGGTAGAATGTTGTTGTGATAGTGCCACTATAGAAGGACAAATGTTGTAATGACATGGACATTGAGGAGGGATAGGGTGGTGGGTAACTTTTATTTAGTGGAAGTTATTCTGATAGATTAGAAAGTATCTTTTGAATTGTGTAAGTTATTCTTTACAACATCGTTGTGATATCATAGAATTTTTTTAGCCCAGTGAAAGACCAAAATATACAAATAAAAAAATGCAACCGTGCTTTACACATGCAAAGGCCATGAAATTTTATTCTATTCTTTTTGCCATGCACATTCATATCTTACTTTTAAAAACCATTAAAAAAACACAAATAACACATAATTTTATCTTTACCACACACATATAAATACATCTTGCTCCAAAAAACCACAGAAGCCTTTACCATAATCAATGAATCTTATGCACCCAAAATGCATCCAATTTCAACCTCACACACACAAATGCAACCCACCTCCACCTTTGAAAATTGCATCATCCACCTCCAACTTCTACAATTTACTTCCAACCTTTGCACCCCATCTTTTCAAGCTTCATTCAAAGCAACTTTTACATTTAGTTTCTTCAAGTGTCACATCCTCAACAAAACTCATATCATTGAATGGGGTGCTCTCACTATCCCACCCCCACCACCCCCCCTTGTAGAACAAATGTCTTTCTTTTCTTGAAAAACTATTCAAAGCAACAATGATGGCAAAACACCAAAAACATTTGAAGCTTCCTAAGCATGCACCCAGTTGTAATTGTGAGTTTTTTTTTTTTGTTGGCACTCGCATCATGCAATGCACAACTTTGAGTTGCATTGATTTCCTACATAAACCCCCACCTACATGAAGTAGACAACACAAATGTAACATCATTTTCTTGTCATGCTTGGGACACACAAGTTCAACCTCATTTTGATTTCATGTGTTGTTCAAAGGATTACATGTCATCACATGATGCATCTACAAATTATATTGTGAAATCTTTTGAACAATAGTTTTGTCTTCAATACATTAGATTGGATTAGGTGGAGAAGATTCAACCATCATCAGTTCTTCACATCACTGGCATTCAAGTTTTCACCACTAGTGATCTGCAACATTCAATCATGCCCCATAGTGTAAAAAGCTAACAATCAACACAAAATGCCAACAACAAATCTAAAAGTCTAATCATTAGTGGTGACAAGAGACTAATAATTGAATTCATGCAAATGATGTCCATTGTTGGTTATGTAAACCATGATTCCTTTTGTTCCAAAATAAATTAAGCCAATTTTTTTTGGATGTTTAATATTATTCTTCAACACATGCAAATAGAGAAGGAGGACATAAAAGTTAGTCGAAGGACAAGTTTTCTTGTTGCAACAATTGTGAAGTAATCCTTGGAATGATGGATGCATCAAAGATTAGCGTTCCTGCCTAGGGAGTTAGCGATAGTCAACACGGGCATTATGTTTTTCAAAACACCCACCTTCTCCAATTCCACTCAAATTGTCCTCCACATCCCTATTGCAAAATTCAAGTTCTTCTTCTAATTCATGTTTGTTCCAACTCCACTTTTAGTCTTCTTTTCCTTTTGCTTTTGAAGATAATTGAAACATCTTTTGTACATCCCAAATAATTACTTCTATTTGGTGCATCAAACTGATGTTGCAAGTTTTAAAAGGTCTAGGAAGAGTCCACAATGCAACAAATTTCATTCTACTAAGATATAGAAAAGTAGTTGCAATTCCAAGTAAAAAAATTTGCCTTTCAAAAGTAGGCTTTAATAATTGACTCATTGAAGAGTATCTAGCACAAATCATCTTCTTCTAGATTATTTGTCTCTTGTGTCGTAAATTGAATGAGAGACTCTTGGCTTGGTTAGAGCAAAGAATCATTAAGTCAATGAATGTTCAAAAAGTTTGAAATGTGAAAATGAATTCAACCAATTTGGAGGTTCCTTCAGATGGCTCAACGCGACAACCTCTTCAAGCATCAAATATTCAAGAATCAATTCCAAATGTAGAATGTGGTCCCTTGATGTTGCCTCCCTTTTAAACGAAATGGTTATACATCACATATAGCTTCGATTTTGTGAAAACATTACTCTTGATTTGTTGTGTCATTTGAAGCATGTGAACAAGAACATATTGTGTCGCATCAGTGCTTCACTTGAGCAGTCAACGCTTGTGTTTATGCGACATGATTCAGCTAGTTGCAGAGAGTATGTGGACCATCATGGAATCCCTAGAAACAACCTAACAATTAGATTGAGATTTGAGATAGGGTGTTTCAAATACATAGTATCAAAAAAAATTACTTAATTTCAAGGGAATCAAGTTCCACAAAGATTCAATTATCCTAGCTATTTTGTCATGGACAATTATCCTCTTGACTTGGAATCTCACCAGAATACTATGAGATACAAAAATCTCCAGATGTAAAGTAAACAATGGTTTGTACCATTCCTAATTTGTTTCTAAGTTTTTTGAACAATATTTGACCTAAAGGCTTTGTAATAATGTTTGTTAATTAACTCAATGAAACTACATGAACAACTTCTATCTCTTTCTTAACTACTTTCTCCCCATGAAATGATGTTTAATTGCAAGATGTTTGGTTCGATCATGGAACACAAGGTTCTCTGAAAGTTTAATTACAATTTGATTATCACACAGCAATTTTGTGGGTTCATTATTATCCATGATTTGTATTTCAGCTAGAAGTTTCCTTAGCCAAATGATTTTTTTTGCTCCATTGGTGAGTGCCATATATTCTGCTTCGGTGGATGATAAAGTAATGTAAGGTTTCTTTCTACTTCCCCAAGTAATGGGGCTCAATCCAAGCCCTAAAAAATACCTAGTGGTAGATTTTCTATCTTGTAAATCCCCAACCCAATTAGCGTTAGAAAATCCAATGAGGATATTTGCTTCCTTTCGTTGATAGCAAATCCCCAAATTTATTGTCATTTTGATGTAGTGAAACAAATGCTTATTGGCATCCAAATGAGGAGTTTGAGGGTTTGTGAGAAAACTTGTTGAGTATGTTGACTGCAAAAGAAATATCTAGTCATCTTTGGGCAGGAAACATGAGTTTCCCAACCAAGCGTTGGTACAAGAGAATGTTGACTACTAAGGACTCCATGTCAAGTTTGAGTTTCAAACCAGGATGCATGGGAACTATAGTTGCATTACATTTTGCATGCCCAAAATCTATGAGCATTTGATGAGCATAACCACATTATATAATTGTGATTCCATCTGGATGGAAAAAATATTCCAACCCTAGTGAATGTTGCAACAATCCTAGGTTAGTCATTTCAAAGCATTGTTTGATTTCATTTCGAATCTAATCCAATTTTGGAATGTGACTCCTTGTGATGTACATATCATCAATGTATAGGATTAACAACATGATATTGCCTCCTTCATTGAAAAGTAAACATTGGCATTTGCTTCATTTTGAATTAATCCTTGGTTATGAAGATAAGTGTCGATCTTAGTGTACCATGCATGAAGGGCTTGTCGTAAGCCATAGAGCATGTTTTGCAACCTGCAAACCTTGCCTTCTTGTCCTTTGACCTGAAAACCTTCATGTTGTTTCATGTACACCTCTTTAGTCAATCCACCATTCAAAAAGGTTGTTTTAACATCAAGATAGTAAATAGGCTAACCATTGTGACTTGTAAAAGTTATCATTGTTCAAAGAGTATTGTATTTTGCAATAGGTGTGTATGTTTTATCAAAGTTCTCACATGCTCGTTGTTGGAAACCTCTAGCCATTAACCTTGCCTTGAGTTTTTCAATGGTGCCATTAGCATGACTTTTCACCTTATAGACCCGTTTAGTAATGATTCATTTTCTATATGGTGGAAGATCCACCAATTGCCATGTTTGAGTTCTTATGGATCACATGAATCTTTTACTCCATGGCATCACATCAACTTGGCACTTGAATTGCTTCAATGTAAGTGGAAGGTTCTATAATAACTTCAGTCAGTGATAACTCGAAATCATCAAATCTCCGAGGAGGGTTGATTGTCCATCCCACCCTATTGCGCATTTGTTGTAGCTAAGTACTAGGAGGTAGGATATCAAATTGAAATTCTGAACTTTGAGCCCCATCACTCTTGTTTAAGCCAAAAGTTGCATCTCCCAACAAAGAACTATCTTCATCTTGTTGATCAAAATGGGAAACTGAGACCAAGGGTGAACTTGCCTTAGGAACTTGGTTTCCTTCGCTAATTGTTGGATCCCCCTGTGTATCAAGCTCATCCACAATAACCAATCATGGTGGTGTAGCCCCAAGATTTAAGAGGGGTATTGCAAAAAAGGTGATGCAAGGTTCAACAATTGTTGAAATTATTATAATAATTAGTGGGAAACCAAAGTGATCTTCATAAAAAATAACATCCGTAGAAACAACAATACCCTTGGATGTGGAATTATAACTAATGAACACATGAATGTAAAGATTTAAGTGACCACGTAGCTTATGAACACTTATGTGTACAAATGAAACACAACCAAAAACCCTTAAATGATGAAAATTTGGAAGTACCATGAATAGTTGTTGGTGGGGGGTCAACCCACCATTAGTTCTTGTAGGAGACAAATTTATGAAGTAATTTGCAACAATGATAGTTTCAATCCACAAACAAGTAGGAATATTTGCACCAAATGCCAAGTTTATTGTTCATTAAATAAGGGTTCAATTTCACCATTTAGTGGTGACATCGTTTTAATGATGGCTATTGGTTTGTGCGAATTGTTGCATTACACCATGGTCCTTACAAAATTCTTTGAACTCGATGGAAGTATATTCACCTCCCTTATCAGAATGCAAGGTTTTGAATGATTTTCCAAATTGTGTTTTGATTCTACCCAAAAATTGCTTACACAACACACAATAACTCGTAAGACATGTGGGGCATGTCTTTGCCAATTTCAGCTGCTACAAGGTAGCATAGGTGTAGGTGGCCTTCATGGCCAACGTTTGTCAATTGTTTAAACAATGAAAAAACATCATTCTTCTTTTTCATTAAAAATACCTACCCAAACCTACTATGGTCATTAATGAAGGTGAGGATGTATTGAGCTTTTAACAAAGAAGTGGTGGTGAAGGGACCACATACATCAATGTGTACAAGTTCAAAAGATGACTTCATACAATGTGTGTTGTGTTCGGGTGTTTTTTCTCTGTTGTGTTTCCTTAATGTGCAAGCTTGACAAAAAAAACATTGGTAAAAAATGGTAAACATGTTTGTAGCCAAGTCTTTGTGAGAAAGATTGTGTAGGCTTTTGACATTTAGATGTCCAAAACATTAGTGCAATGTATGAATGAATGTTTTGTGCTTACAATAAAACCATAAACATTTCGTGAGGTATAAATAACTTGTTCACAATATCTTTGTTACATGTTTTTACCACATTAAGTTTTTAATCCATCAAGAAAACATTTTCAAAGTTAAAAAACAATCTAAACCCTTTGTTAGTATATACCCCTATAGACAACAATTTGGAATTAACATTAAGCACATATTAAACTTCTTCATTTATTTTAACATTCTTTCCAATAGGAATCACAAGGTTTCCTTTCCAGCTATTAAATGAGCGATCCCATTGGCTGCCTTGATCTTAGGGGTACCTCTACCATCCTTGATGTTGGTGAGAAGTTTGTTGTTTCTTGTAACATGCTTGGATGCACCATTGTCGATGAACCAATCAAAGGTGTTTGAGTATTGGCGAAGATTTAGTTCCAACACATCAGTTGCAAGTGCATCGATGTCATTTTAAAAAAATTCCACCTCCTCATCAATCTTTTTTTTAATCATGTTGACATTAGTTTAAAGACGCTCATGTTCACTACTACGATGTTTGATTTGATTCAACAACTCAACATAGTTACACATCCAATGGTTTGGATTTCAGCAAAAAATGCAATTGCCTTCACATTTGGCGATTGGTCCCTTGTGATTATTCTTTGCATGTTGGTTCTTGACTTTACCAAACTTGGTATTAAGAAAGAATGCTTCATTCTTGGTCCTCTTCCCTTTAAATTCTTTCTTTGGCCTTATCATGCAAGCGTATTCCAATAAGGTCATTGCAGGTAAGAAGTTCATATTGGTACAACAAGGTGTTTGATAAGGATTTCATACTTTCTAAAAGATAGTTCAATATTTGTTCCACTAGATCTTTTTCACAAACCACCTCTCCAATGTTAACTGATTGATTGATGATGTTTTTCAATTGTTTCATAAAATTAGTCACAAATTTCCTTTCTTTTAGTTGAAAATTGGTAAGCTTAGTCCTAAAATGCAAATGCCTAGCTCCATTTTGTTACTCAAACAAATTCTTCAAGGTTTGTCACATTGTTGTTGGATCCAAAATCCCAACAATGTGTGGCACGATCTCATTATTCGCGAATAGACTAATGATTACCAATGCTCTTTTCTTCCGACATTCAAGATCTACGATAGACTTTCCCACCTTCACCTTGAAATAGACATCAGCATTTGGTTCAATTAAATCAATCAACTCATCCTTCTACAACAAGCTGGTAACGTGAAACTTCCATGTGTTATAGTTTGGAAGTCCTTCCAACTGAACTTTTTAACATTGACAATCCTTTTGTATGGTGGGACACCATGTTGGTTCTTTGTAGATGCTTAAGAAGGTACTACTAACCGTCCCACTACTTAGCCTACTCTAATACCATGAAAAGGATTGAAAGGTTTCATGTGTGTCCAAAGTGTTTCCAAAGTAAGTAGACACCTAACTAAATAACCAGTCGGTCAATGGTGTGTGTTAAGTTATAATTGTTTAGCCTAACAAATTAAAAAATATGACTAATCCTAACTAATTAAACAACAAAGGCAATGTTCATCACTTTTGAATAGATTTGGTACGTAGGATAATTTTTACATGTGATTACATTTTATTGAAACCATTGTTAATGGATGGTTCAAATTAGTAACATGTCGTCAACACTCCCTTGCCCATTACCTTCTAATTAATTGATGTCAGAGATGCAGTCCAAAGGAAGCTTTTGTTTAGGATTAACAAAAATAATTAAGTTGTTGAAGGAATAAGGCCGAAGTAATGTGCTAGAAAACACACCATTCTGTTGTTTTTTCTGTGTGCAGAGCAACCACTTTGGAGTTGTGGTTACATTCAAACCAACAATTACAGGAAGGAATCATGGCTTTATTTTTAGCATTGGTAATTTTAGTGTTGCAACTTTTGGGTGGCAGGTTCGACATTCAATCTATCCATCTATAGGTGCAAATTAGGAGATTGAAAAGAGCATTTGCTCAAGATCCACTAACTTCACCAATTTGGTATTAAAAAATTTGCTTACTGATGTGATCTATCTATCAAGGGAGGCTTTTGTAGCAAGCAATTTAGGTATGTATGCACAACATTCATGTCATTATGCAACCCCATAGAAGCCTTTTTGACAAACAAATGGATTTTGAAAAATCTTGAGTGTGATGATGCTTCATTGGTTAGTTTTGCCTCTAAAGGAAAGAATACAAACCAATGTTGTTTTATTTTGGTTCCATGTTTTGAATAATGTTCACCATGTATTTGTTCTTGTGAATTATTAGTTCAAATTTTTGGGAACTTCATCAACCATAAATCATATTTTAGTTGTTGCTAATGTGAACTTGTCATGAAGGGCAAAACCATTGCGTGATTAGCTGTTTGTTACAGATGAATATTATGTTGTTGTTTACCATCATGGTTACAACTTGTTAAATTCAAAAGCAACTGTTGCATTAAGAGGTAAACATTTTTTCTTGTTTAATGCAATTTTGTGATCTTAATGAAGGTTGTTTGATGGAATATCTTTGCAATACTTAGGTCGAAAATGTGAAGCTCTTGATCTTGATATCTTTGTTTAAATATGTGAATGGTGTCAAATGACATCTCAAAAGATGTTGGTGCATTTTGATGCTAACCCCTAGATAGAAAATGTTCATGTTATGAATTATACATTTGTTGCAGAAGCTATCAAAAGAGCTTTTCTTTATCGATGTTGAGTGAACATAAGATTTTAAATCAAAATTTAAGATCCACATTACTATTGCACTGGCATCAATAAACCAATTCAACATCCACCTTGATTTTGAATAAGTTGATTCAACATCCATGTTGATTAGACAAAAAATTGTCTATTTGACATGAAATGATTGTGTAAGAATAGGATAAGTTGTTTGAACATATGTCTTTTTGACATCATGTAAATGACATGCTACAATTGTGTGGCATAGTCAAAAGAACATGAACTCTTGTTTAAGAACCCATGTCTTGACAACATTGTGATTCTTGAATTTGTCATATCCTATTATTAGATAACCATTTCATGTCAACTACAATAAATTTTGTGTGTGGTAGTTTTGCACAACTTTGAATTGATCAGACGTTGAAATTGATCAAAATTACAAGCAAATAATTACAATAAGAATCTATGTCATAAGGAAAGATGCACAAACTATATAATGTTAAAACTCATATAATACTACCCAGCATCCACTCATAAAAGCAGGCGAATTTGTCCTTTTTATAAAATGACCCCTTTGTGAAATGGTTTCAAAAAATAAATTCATTCAAATCTTCTTGCTAAGAATTCAAGAGTACAATTATATCAATCTTTTCTGTTTCCATGTTTGATATTCTCCCATTTAATAGACATATTCTCATGCTGAATTGACTATTCAACATGGGTGGTGCCAATTTTGTAGATAAAATCATGGCTTTGCTGATTTGATATGTTGAATATATTGAACAACCATTAATACTAGGGAGTGGCAAAGTAGGGTTTGGTCAATTTTGGATCCTCGCAAGCATGTGGTAGAGGCCAATGCTTGCCCATCATAGCCATAAAAGCTACATTAAAAAACCAAAGTGCTAAAATCAAATGCTTTTTGAGATTTTCAATAACCAAAGTTTGATCAAAATTTAAGAAAAAATCACTAGATTTTTATACACGGTTCAAGTATCTAGCTAAAAACATATAAAAATATTTTTAAAGAATCTACTTTCATATTTAACTTTAGCCAAATTTAATTAAATCTTCATGTGGAGCATTGCCAATTTGGTTACATCACCAAAAAAATTGGGTGTGTTTGGTGAATCTGCACCTACGATTTTAATGGTCCATGAAAATATATAACTGCATTGATTTTGTGTTTAGTTAACAATGAATGCAAAAAGCTCGAGGTCTAAAAGGCAATGACCCATGAAAATCAATGTTCACAACTTTGGCAAGCTAAGAAAATTCAAAGTCTAAAATGTAATGACTTGTGAAAATTCAAGTTCAAAAATCTAGCAAGTTTAAAAAGCTCATAGTATAAAATTTGCAAATTCATGGTCACATTGAAAAGGCAAAATGGTGGCAATAAAAAATAAAATCACAAACAATAACAATAATCATAAGAATTGTGGGATGTTTTTATCTTTTGATACACGTCTTCAAAATTCATGACAATGCCATATGAGGGCATTGAACATTGGTAAATGTTCCGCACCCATTGCAACACATGGCCTACCTACACAAGCAAATGATGAGGTAAGTGTTTTTAAGAAAATTGGCCTAGGAATGTCAATTCGCCAAAAGTCATGTACCAAACAAGCCATGATTATGAAAACAAAGGCAATTAGAACAACTCTATTGGTTTAGCCCTTTATTATTGCCAATTCAAAAAAATAAAAATAAAATAATAACACATTTTTTTGATTGTAACAAGTAATCACAATAGAAACTATTACTTGGATTTATAAAGAATCTACAAAACTAGAACTCATAAAACTATGCATCATCAGCATATCATACACACATACCCTTCCATGCTCAGATGGCAACATCATATGGACAATTCTCAAGGGAGTAGAAATGCTAAGAAAATGTATAAATCACCAAAACTAATTAATGGAGTGGTGAGCCTATTTATAAGCTTTGACTTCATAATTTTTAGAATATTGAAAGTGCAATCATCCTCCACTTATCCAATAATTTGGACAATTGTAACATCCACCAATTTAATATAGTTTGGGATGCAATGAATCAGTATTTGGTTGGTAGTTAATGCCTTCCATATTTGGGTTAAAAGGTTAATATCATGTGAAGTTTCCATTGTAGCTCAAAACTTATTCTTCATGGACAACGCAAAAATGGATCCTTACAAATCCAAAGATTCATCCAAAAGTAGAAGAACCCAAGCTTGTGCAAGCCCAAACTTCCTAGGTGCACAATAAAAATATTTAATGATGTTCATGTGTGTACCAAACTTGGATTCAAGGTCCTCCTATGACCAATATTAGGGGTAAACCACCCCTATTGCATCCATAAATTCATGAGAAATAAAGCAAAGCTTCAACTTGTTAATTAATTGCCCATCAACAATTGAAGTTTTCTCTTTCACCTTGTAACAACAACAAAATAAATATCATAGATCACAAAAGCATTAACAATTATTTCCATGTTTTTGTGTTTTGTTGATATATGTTGACCATTGAGTTCAAAATTCAAGTGATTGATCCTAATGTTTAAATTAGTGACCCATTTCATACATATATCATCATGGTTGGTTTGCAACAACCCATGAAATCCTCTAAAACCATCATTATTGAAAGCCAAAGTAAATATACAACTTTTGGAAATTAGACAAATTTTCATTGCTGTCACGAAGTAACAAACAAAGACATTGTGAAGTTGTGCAAATTTCACCAAGGAATTGACAATTTCTAACATGGGAATGAAACACACCAAGGATAGAAGAATTTCCACATCACATAATAGATCATAGCCCATAGTGGGTGCATCTGGGGCCATCTTCATAAAAAGGGGCCAATATTCATAGAAAATTCACTTCACACGTGGTAACATAAGGGTCTCATGTGTTTCCATATTCCGCAAGATCTTGCTTCCTTTTGTTTCCATAATAAAGTCAAGGTGTTTTTTCAAGCTTTTTAAGAAGTATTAGTACAAATATTGGATGAAAGTTTTTAACCTTTAAATAATTAACAAGTTGGAAAACATTTGTAGAATGAAATTACATTTATGAACCATCCAATGCCACCATAAATGGAGCATAATATCTATGGAGCTATGTTGAAATTCCATTCCATGCTTGTTAAAAGACACTAACTCCATATAGACTAAAAGACACAAGATGGTTATCAATATTCTCATTATAAATTCTTCAATTGATTAACAAGAAGTTGAACAAAACATGTGCTAGGTTATTTGAATTGGAGCCATCAATAATCCTTTCCATAGTCAACAAAATGGGGATACATCACCAATCTTTCACCATCTATCCATGCACAAAATTGTATATTGGGTTGTCAAGACTAGTCATTTCATCTATTGTGAATGTAGCATCTCTACCAAAACCCATGGCCTCCTTACTAGCCTTCACCATTTGTTGGTGGATGCAATTAGTCATTTAAAAGAAAATTAAGTTGTTCCATTGTTTTTTTTTTTGAAGTTATCATAACTTGTCAAAGGTTTGCCCTTGCTTAACAACAAAAATATGGAAGCAAACTATATGAACCTCTTTTTATTTTCAATCATAAAACCGAATTGCACCTCGTCAATAACAAACACACATTTCATGGTAGCATAATTAATTTCATTTTTGCATGGGCACATTTAATATCCATAATCTTCTACCTTTCCTTGTTTTTTTTTCTTCCCAACATGTTTTTGCAATGAGCCCCATTTTGAAACAAATAGCGTTTCCTTACATTCCATCTTTGTGCACATGATGCATTTGATAGTGGATAGAATGTCATCCTTGTTGAAGACTACTTTTACTTATGGCATTTTAATAGACCAAACCTCTTAGTTTTTTTGAGCTACATCACTTGGAAGTTTTTAAGGCCTACCATATCAAACAATAGCAAAAGAAATAGATTCAAGGGCTAGATTTTGAAAAATCACCTCAAGTGGATCATCAACATTCATCTAAATAAATGGTTGCAAATTAAGGATAGGAAGCAAAGATTTGTTTTTTTACTAGACGATGCACATGACATTATTTAGCAAAAATATTTTTAGGGTGGTCAATAATGTCCTTTTGCAATATATCTCCAAAATGATCTACAAATATTTATTGTTAAAAAATAATCTTGAACTTGAGATTTGAAGGATGAACAAGATGTGGTGCAATTTTGTAATTTGCCTGGATGCTCAATTGTAAACCTATTCCTACCAAGAACACACAAGTTTTATACACGTTAACAATTCAATATTTTTATTGAATTGGTCCTCAATATAATTCCATGCAATTTGATCATTTTATTAAATTACCACTTGTTGAACTTCTCTAACATGTTACAACTTGGGTCCACTTTCTTTGCAACAAAAACCTTTTCCTATAAGTTTATAAAGTTACATGCGTTTGATCACAAACTCTTCACAATTTCCAACTTCAATGAACAATGTAAGAAAGTAAAGGTCACTAACTTATAGAGAACAATGTTTTTGCAAATTCCAACCAGCTAACAATATTCTTTAATGTAGGTGCAAGAATGACATGCCATAAAATCCATTGCAATGCAAACCAACTGTTTTCAATCCTAATCAAATATGCTAACTATTATGCATAAATCAATGTTAGAAGAAATAAAATATCATCATAATGTAATCCTTGAATTTTACATTCACCATTGCCAAAAGCCTAAACTATAAAACTTTCATTAATAGAGAATATAAAATTAGATTATGAAGGATTGCAAAGAATGTAGCTACATAGGAGTGTGATCAAAATTAAAAGAAATTTACTTTGAATTGATGCACATGTGCATCCTCCTTGAAGAGAAAATTGTGTAAGAGCAATATCGCATGGTGCTTCATTGTTTAGAAATACGATTCTTCTATCATTGCACACAATAGTTAGAAAATAAGGTTTTACTTTTAGTGTAGATCGGACATGATTTTATGCTATGGAATGTGTATGCTTCAAGAATGAATTGGATCTTCTTCCTGCTTGAGGTATTTGTGCTTCATTGAGTTGAATCCAACCCGAAATGCCTTGGTTTTTGCAACTACCTACAAAAATAATGGGAAAAACAAATTCATTATAATTATAGCATGTTGTTGTTGTGTGGTGCATTAGGATGAACAAGATTGACCGACCCATTGTAGACTTAGGTGAGCTATGAGGTTGCAATTGCTCCTCACCAATCACTAGTGCTTAGTACTTAGGCAATTCCAACAAGAAAACCAATTTAAACCAACTTAGAAGATTTCCATATTTTCAAACAACAAAGTTGTCAAGGGACTACCAAGCAAATAACAACAATAAGGTCTCTTATGTGACTAAATGTGGCCTAAAATCCATGTTTCACAATAGCACCCAATACCAATATGTAGTACTCAAAAATGATAGGAAACACAATCAAGAATTGTTTTTTACTTGGTCTTCTTTTTGTAGGCTAGGTATGTTGGATCGCTTCCATGTTTTTTTTCAATAGATTCTTGTAGCACACATGCTAACATTTCTAGTAAAGTCAATTGTAATTTTCTCAACTTCAAAATTAAAGTAGATAAATCCAATTTTGAAGTTCATTAACAATAGAATCTACTCGATTTTGAAACAATTAATCACAAAACACATCTAACACAACAACCCTATTGTAGGCAAATAAACATTGAACCAAGGCAAAAAAAAATTGTTCAAAAGTTTAACAACTTGAAGTACATATAAGTTGATGACATTGTGAAATTGTACATAATGATGATTGGAATGAATGTGGCAAAAGATAATAGGTTCGTAACGAACCTTTACGCATAAAATCAATGAAACATTGTAGCAAGAAATAGCAACTCACTTGTTAGTGATGGTCGCAGTTTGATAAATTCAATGGTATTGTTTGACATTTTGGACAACGTTTTGCAACTTTGACATGATGGTGAAACCTACCACTACCATCCTCCTTGATGTAGCAACACTAAACCCTAAATAGTGGGTGTTCTTGTGAAAAAGGCGAGTTTTGAACCATTGGATCCTTTTATTGGATTTGTGACACTTGGCATGAGGTAAAAAAAAGAAAAGAAACTTTGCCCAAAAAAACTTGCAAAGAGCCAAAAAGTTCAACTACTTTTTGCCCTACTTAATAAATGTGCTTCAAAGCAAGCTTTTTTCCAAAACTGGTGACATTTTGTTGCAAATGAAGTAGTGTTATGAAATTATTAATTAATCAATAACTTGACGAATATGCTCAAATTAGTATGTATAAGCCACCCTTCACATTCAATGAATGACCCATTTAGATATCTTTAAAAAACATGAGCGAAAAAGTATTTTAAAGTTAGTCAACCTTGTCCTTTCCTTTTGCAACATGCTATTAGGGCATGAAGCACAATTGAAAGAAAAAAAATTAGATTAAATTTTTTTTTACATCTTTTAGCACAAAATTTTCACAGTATTATTGTTATAATTGTTATTTATTTTTGGTTTTGTGCACAATAGAAAATGCTCTCCCTTTCAATTTGCACATATGTTGGGCATATTTTTAAAAAAAAATTCATCTTGCCCAAGAGTAAACATGACAAAGAAAAGTTGTTTTTGATTAACCATAGGAGCTGGTAGATCTTATATATAATTTTGAAGTAAACATATTTTAATCTTTTGGTGGGTTCATGGTGGCAAAGTTTGATAATGTTTAAACCAGGCAGAGTCAGATAAAAAGTTTGGAGAAAGATAATTTAAATGGGCAGCCCTGAAAATAATAATAATAATAAATAGAAAAATAAATAACTAAATAGA